>JAJGOT010000554.1:55000-342500 GCA_022457155.1 Cladopsammia gracilis
AGAAGATTGGCTAGTGAGGACGCAACAGCCTATTTCCCGGTAGGTAAAAGGAGCATGATGATGATTAACTAAACAAATTTGAAATGAAAGATTGCAAAAGTGTAATAACGACAGAGGAAAATTTTCATTGTAGAGCATAATGTACCCTTCTGCTGAGAAATAGTCTCCCATGATTTTCCATTATAGAAACATAAACAATGAACAAACACAAAATTGTAATCAAAATGACACAGGCTGTAAATTAATTGCAGATATTATTCCATATCGAATGTCCACGTTTGTCTTGATTAGTATCTTTCGCTTCTTTAAGCCATTTCCGCTTGCATTTGTATCAAATTTAGTGTCACAGTGAATTTTTTAGTGTTAGATGTTAAACAGCCTAAAATTTAACTGTTTGATGTTATAGAAAGAAAAATTTTAGTGTTTAGTGTTTTCGAGGCACCCCCATCCAGACCCTCTAAACTATTTCATGGTCAAAGTAAAATCACTCTATCACTTTACTTAATATTAACTTGAATGAGAAATTAGCTAAAGGTTAATAATTATCTTGTTTAATTCAATGTTCAGTTGAAGAAGTCGCATTCTCATTGCCTCGTTAGACGACAAAATTAGCTAAAAAGCTAACCGGTAACAGCATTGACAATGTCAAATTTACAAAAGACTGGTCCCCAGATCCAGCCACCCGACAATATAAACTACGGTCTGGGTCTGGATCGATTCGTACTGCGCATGTTATTTTTTCCGCCGTATTCGAGGACTAATTATATAAGTAGCCGTTAGCGGAAACTCGTAAAGCAGAAGTTTGTCAGTACAACAATCATGGATTCCATGGATACACTGGAAAAACAACGACCGTCTAATTAAACCAACAGCTGATAACTTTGTCTAGGCATTGCACAACAAGGCACCTAGCTCAGGACTTTTGGAAGGACACAAACAATATTCCACACGGCTCAAGTCTGCAGCTAACTTTTTGGGTAAATGCATGACCATACACATACATACATACATACATACACATACAATACATACATACATACATACATACATACATACAACTTTATTTTAACTCGAATTTAAGTGTAGCTTGTGAAGCTAATTTCTTCGAGTAAAATAACATATAAGAAAGCAAAAAATAAAATTTACAAAAAAAAAATAAATAAATATTTACACTATATACATAATTTTCTATACTAATTAAAACTAATACATTGGTTTGATCACATTTTAAAATTCAAGAAGTATAGAAGACAATCACGTCTAAAGCTTCTTTGTTTTTAGAAAATGAACAGCATAAATGTTTCAGGCATGTTAAGTCATGGTTTTAAGCCTAATTTGCATAAAATCTGAAAACTATCATAACTTTGCGGAAATTTGCCGTAACACGGTCAAACTTAGCAACCGTATAAAACTTGATGACCTTAACTCATTCTTAGCTTAAAGTGTCGAATATATGGGTCACGTGACCTGTAAATGATAATTAACGACCAAAATATTCAGAGTAAAATGGGGAAACACAAAAACGAAATATAATTAAGTCTTTTTAGGTTTACTTTTAAAACCTAAAATATCATCATGAATTAGCCTTATATGGTTGTATCTGTTATTTCTATTACAAGTTATAAAGCTATTTATTTAGTCAAGTGACCTATTTCCGTTAATTGCAGCGTTCCTATTTAACATGGACACGATTAAAAGGCTAATTCATGAAAAGCCTTTTAGATGTAAAAGATCGATACCCAATTACGTTTACTTATATTTCATTTTGTGTTCCCCATTTCACTCCGAATATTATTTCCCTTTAATTATTATTTACAGGTCACGTGACTCAAAAGTTCGACACTTTGAGGAAAAAACGAGTTCAAGTCATTACGTTTTATACTCTTGCCAAGTTTGAGATTGTTAAGGCAAATTGTCGTAAAGTTGGGATTTTTTTTTTTCAGATTTTATGCAAATTAGGCTTCAAACCATGCCTTAACACGCCTGAGCGCGCGCGCGTTTCAGGTAAAATCTGGTCTCGGGTTAGATCAGTATTCAATCTAGGTTAAATGTGTATCCAGTATTCAATCTAGGTAAGCTAACCCTAACTTCAGTACAAAGCTACAACGTACAGCATGTGGTTCTAACACCAAGCTAACCCTAGCTAACTCTAACAAAGATAATCCTAGCTAACTCTAACACAAAGCTAACCATCACACCACTGGCTACATGTATCGTTGTGCTAAGGATGATGGTTAGCTTTGTGCTAGGGTAAGGGTTAGATTGAATACTGGGTACACATTTACATGTAACTTATATTGAATACTGATTCAACCTGAGAACGGATTTGACCTGTAACATAAACACATGACAACAAAAGCGAGCTTATGGAATTAATCGAATCAATGGGAATATTTTATGGCAATGGAGGATTCTGGAGACGAATTTGAAGAAAATGTTATTAGTTCTTCGAAGAAACTCGCGACAAAATGGTTATTCACCTGATAAGTCTTCCTTTGATCGCGACCGTATGAGGCCAAACGAGAACGAGAATTCAGAATTCTCATAGATTGGGATGACAACAATTTGAGCAGATTCAAACTTTTCTGCAGAGCACGATAGTCGCTGAGAGCGCATGAGTTTCAGACAAACCTGAAGACATAAAGTTTTTTAACTCGCGTTCAGACTAAAAGCGAAAGCCACTGGTACTAAGTCACAATCATATCTTTCAAGGCAAAGAGACGATGGAGTTTCAACTCGCTTTCTTGTTTGGTCCGGGGCAAGACTACGAGTGATTGTCGAGCAAGAGTTCACACGAGCGAGCATGAAAAATCGCCATCTGCGAAAAGACGCGATTTCTTTAGGTGCCGTTAATGGTACAGTCTTCCACCAAACTCACTCCAAAATGGCTAAACAACAATTATACTTGCGGCTTGTATATATAGCTGAATATCTTGATAACTTAACTGGTAGTCCATTTATTACAGCAACCTACCAATAAATAATCAGACCCTGACGGTAACTATAAGTTTGTTTATGAACTTGAATGAAACAGTAGCTATAGCGCAGAAGCCCTCTTGCTTAATTAGGTGTTTATTTGAAAAAGTCGCTAAAACGCCAAAAGGTAATTATAACGGCATTGACAAGTGAATTAATTTGCCATAGTCTGTTTCCCAGATCCAACACACTCAACAATATAAAGTACGGGCTGGGTCTGGAGGGGTTCGTATTATACTACGCATGATGATTTATTCCTCCGTATTTGGGGAACTAATTAACCGTAAGCGGAAGCTCACAAAATGGAAGCTAGCGACTATTATCAAACTACGTTATTGGACTCAGTAGAAGGATACAAACAATATTCCGCACGGCTGAATTCTGCATCAAACTTATTGGATAAATATATGGGATATATTTCTTTGTTTTAAAGAAAAGAGTGGCACAAACACATGGCATAAAGGAAGCGTGCTTTTGGATTATTCCACTCATTGAGTTGGGAAATGGTATTTTCCTACGTTTGACTGTGGAATTAGCAGGGAAATATGCTCTCATCGGTATCTTTGTTTGTTTAGGTATGTGCGCTGGAATGTGGGGTATTCGGCTGTTGCCGCCATTGATGAGAAGAAGATAGAAAAGGCAAAACAAGAATTGCAGGAAACGGTAAGAGGCTTTTCAAGAGGCTTTCCAATCGATCAGAGTGCGGTTGGCCCACTGTCTCGGCCTATTAAACTGACGACTTAGCGGATACTCTTGAAGACGAACGGCGTATTTCCAAAGCCAAAAAATCGGCCAAGAAAGCTATTGAATCGAAAAGAGAGAAATCGTGGTTTAGATCTACAAGTTAATATATATATAGATAAGCTGAGCCTAACAGCGTAGCTCTCTGAACAGAAAGCCGATGATAAACTTAACTAAGGTGAAAGATCGGAAGCACAGGAATTACGATTGACGACCGGGCTATTTTTCAATTTTAGCAATTCTCAAAAACAGAATTACGCGACCGTCTGCACAGTACATTTAGACCGTACAAAAGTTCACAAAAACAACTTTTTCTCCGTCTAGAATAACTAGTACGACTACTTTCCGAATAAAATACACCTGTTGCTTATCAAACATTGCCCTAGAATCTGATTTGGAAATCAAAATTGCAAAAAAATACACAAACATATTTGATAAGGCCACCCGAGTGAAGTTAGAACTATAAACCAAGTCTTGTTTTGTTTAAATAAAATCGCTTTTCAAACCTATGTAATGAATGAACAAGCACATAAAAATGGACAACAACATCTTCTTTCGAAAAATTTTATTCAAATCTCCATTAATTTTATTTTTAAAAGCAAAACGCGAACCATTAATAGCGCATCGAAGCCGAGCTGTAGTCTTCGATGAAAGGAATCATGGAACGACTGAATTTGAGCACGTTTTATAAACAACTCTCCAAAACTAACAAGAACACAAAGAAAAAGTCAATCTCTGATTGATATCAACATAAATTCCGATCGAAAATGTAATTTATTTTACCTTTATGAAATTCTTTCAAAAATTCTCCGCTTCTTCGGTTCTGAAACCCGAATGGACAAACATCTCCCCTCATTGCTCCCGCATTGATTAAAACGTATCAAGTTCCTCGAAGCAACATTTTATCCCTGACAGCTCTTCTTTTTCCACTATAGCGGCTTCTGAGTATCCCTTAATTAGTATCCCTGTCTTGAGTAGCAAACCGCAAAAAAATGCAGGGTAATAATTTGAACTGGTTTTCTCCGTTAAACACAGCAAAACATCAAAGTGTTCACCGAGCTGACGTGATATTCGGCCGTGTAGGCGCGCGAAAAACAAAGCCTCGCTTAAATGGTTTCAAAATTGCTAAGATCACGGATGTTGGGTGGCGTCATACGCGCATGTTTTGCGACGTTATACGCGCCCGCGAATTAGTCCTGCCCAACGCTCGGACGGACACTCATGTATAGACATCGCCCGCGAAACATTCCGCTAGCCATGACCATGAAAATGTCGGGCATAGGTTCTATGAGTATGGGGCTTCGCAGCGGGCCTTCGGCCCGCGAGAGCTCCGCTACAATTCCAATCATGCTGCTTCTTCCAATTCTGTTCATAGTTTCGACAGGCCACCTTTTACCCTCAAAAGAAGACCACAAGCGGGATCTTGCTACGACTGTGGACTGGAAGGACATTGGAGAAATAACTGCCCCAACATCAATTCATCCTCAAGATCAGATAAGTCTTACAAGTGATGCATTTGATTTTGAGAGCCCTTCTGATTCTAGTTTATTTAAAGTAAGCTCTTTCAAGGTCCACGTTGATTTTTGGTCTAATTCTAATCGGGCTTCTGATTTCATCATCAATACTATCGTTGAAGGGTATAAATCCCTTTTTTTCGATTTGCCTGCTAGTTATGTTACTCCTAACAAATCTTCAGCCTTCAAGTTTAAAGATTTTGTTAATGAGGCCCTTTCTGAATTACTTGAGCGTGGATATGTGTTATGAAAGTTGACATTCCGTCCGTGTTTATCAATCCGTTACACGTTGTACATCAGTACAGCGGAAAATGCAGACTTATTTTGAATCTTTCTTATTTAAACAAATTTGTTTGGAAGCAGTCTGTTCGATGTGAAGATATTCGAACTGTGTTTGACTTATTTTAATCGGGTTATTATTTCTTTACCTTTGATCTTAAATACGGATATCATATGTTGAAATTTTTCCTGATCATCGACAATATCTCGGTTTTTCTTGGCGTTTTCATTCTGTTGTCAAATACTTTCTTTTCACTGTTTTGGCTTTCGGTTTGTCTTCAGCGCCGTACCATACATATTTACGAAGTTAGTCCGTGCACTTGTTAGTTACTGGCGAGGACTTGGCAGTCGTATCGTTACGTTTCTTGATGACGGTATCGGTGGCGCCCCCGACTACATCGCCTTCTCGTCAAGAAGTTAGTCGTCTTTGGATCAAAAATCCGTTTGTATGGCTAGGTTACTGTCTAGATTTCAGTCGTTGTAACATCTCTATGCCCCATGCTAAGATTATGAAGGTTAAGGAAAGCATCTCGTGTACTCTTTCTCAACGTTTCGTCACAGCCAAGGAACTCGCTAAGCATTGCTGGGCAACTAAATGCTATGTTTATGGCAATTGGCAACACAGTGCGTTTAATGTCGCGATCAATGGACGCCCAGATTTCGGCGCAAAACTCTTGGTTTTCTTCTTTTACACTAGATGATTCGGTCAAAGGCGAATCAGTGTTTTGGCTCGCAAATTTGGATCAACACTGATAATGGTCGTCGCATTTGGTTTAAGTCCAGTGCAGTCAGGATTGCGTATTCAGATGCTAGTGACACTGGTTATGGCGGCTATATTGTTGAGCTTGGTCCCTAGGTGGCCGCTCAACGTTTTTGGTCTTTTGACGTAGCGCGACGAAGTTCCATTTTGCGTGAGATTTTAGCTGTCTGTAAAGTTTTACAATCTTTTGCGCCTAAGTTGGTGGGGTTATGTGTCAAATGGTACACCGATAATCAGAATGTCGCTCGTATTATTGATGTGGCTGCGCACTATAGACTTTGATTGCTCCGCTATGGCGATCCGCTCCATTCTGGCCTCTTTGAACATCAGACGGCCTGCATTTTGCATCTTTCGTGGAGGATTGGATGGATCTTCCCCCCTTAAAGGCAACGTTCTGAGCCCGGTCGACACAGTGCTGGTGTTTTTGGCAGAGAGGACCTTTATTTTAGAATTTTGGCTATTGGTATCAAGTTCAGATCGGCTCACTTCTTTAATGCCGAGTTTTAGACCAGTGAAATTGGCTCGTGCGCCAAATGTGGCTCTACTCCAGTTTGGTAAGTTGTTTATAGTTTTGTGGGTTACTTTAGGTTATCCTTGCCACTGGGTGTTTTTCATGTAGCCAGTGGGTGGCTTGAGCAGCCTCTTCGAATGTTTTTTAGCCAATGGGTGGCTATCGATAACGTGAGGCCAGTGGGTGGTCTAAATATTGCCAGTGGGTAGCTTTTTCATAGCCAGTGGGGTTTGCACCGACTCTTCCAGCGTTATTAGCTAGTGGGTGGCTGTTGATAGCATGATACCAGTGGGTGGTTTGTTTTGTCACTGACCGTTATCTATTTTTACACTAGCATGTCATTGTATGTAGCTTTATGTAGCCAGGGGTGGTTGGTGATTGCCCGGGGGGTTATTTCGACCAGTTCCTGGGGCATTCTATAGCCAGCAGTCTATATAGTGGGTAATTTCGTTGTTTCTTCAGTTTCCCGTTTTCGAGTTCTAGTCTGTTTCTGCAGCGCTTGACTTGAAGCGAGCCACATCCAAGGGCTGTTGTGTGTGTTTTCTGGGATGTTTCACTGTGATTTAGAGGAAAGTGGTATTTTCCTGCGCTTCACGAATTAATTATACGGAAAATATGCTCTCATCGGTATCTTTCTTTGTTTAAGTATGAGCGCTGGTATATGGGGTATTTGGCAGGTGTATATATAGAGGCGCGAAAGAGTAGGTCTTTCATCTCGGTCTCGCTTCCCTGCCGTCGTGTTTAGTTTTATTTTTTGGATGGTATTTTGATTTGTTTTGATTTTTTGGCGGTGCGTGTTCTTTTTTTCATTATATTTTGTAGATGTTTTCAAGTCAGAAATGTGGAGAGATCTTCAAGATGCTATTCCTCCTGGAAATGACGATTTAAAAGCACTTGTTAATTCCCTTCCGGATGTGACATTGGCGGGCAGGGCTTCAAGTATTACATCCAAGTACTCCGCAGCCTATGCCAGATGGAAAATTTGGGCCCGTGAACATGACCTGCCAGCTTTCCCTGCGTCTCCTTACCAATTCCTCCTTTACCTGTGCCACCTGATGTCTAGTGCGAAGACGGCTTCTCCGATAGACTCTGCGGTACATAGCATTGCTTGGATATGTTGTGGTTCAATTTTATCCTTGGTTAAAATTTTATTTTCCTTTGTTTTTGGCTATGGTAATGTATGATAATGAGTTTTAAACAAAGGAAAATAAACTGATTTGAACCAAGTATAAATTGAACCACAACAGATACACCATTTGGCTGGCGAGCCATCTCCCTCAGAGCACCCTTTGGTGAAGAATGTTCTTGATGGTGCACAGCGTTGTTTGTCCCACCACACTTCCAAGAAGGAGCCCATTACAGTTTCTCAATTGGAACAATTAGTTAATGCTAAATCCGATTCTACGGCTTCTCTATACGATATTTGTTCCGTTGTTATTTGTGTGATGGCCTTCGCGGCCTTTCTTAAATTTGACGAATTCGCGAAACTAGTGCGCTCAGATGTTGAAGTCGATATTGAATGTTACAGGTATTTATTGAATCTAGTAACCGACCAATATAGAGACGGAGCATGGGTCGTTGTAGCTGCTTCAGAGAAAACTACTTGTCCTGTTACTCTAATAGAGTGATTTCACAAACCTCGATTCTTATATGCTTATGAGAATCGTTATATGCTAATGTAAGAACAATAGAGAACGCACGCACAAAGTACACCATTGTTTCAAGTTCTAAACTGTGCACGCGTTATTACACACCAGCGCATGCACAGTTTAGAACTTGAAACAATGGTGTACTTTGGTGCGTGCGTTCTCTATTGTTCTTCAGATTAGCATATAACGATTTTAATTAGCATATAAGAATCGAGGTTTGTGAAATCACTCTATTGAATCGCTATTTAGACAAGGCCAAGCTTAGTCACGACAGTTATCCAAGACCAAATATGGTTACATGTACAAGCCTAGGGCTAAAGGGCTTACCTATACCAGGCTTAAGAATTAGTTTTCGAGGCGTTTAGAGGCATTGTGCCTGATATTTCACGTATTGGAACTCACAGTCTTAGGAGCGGCGGTGCTACCGCAGACGCAAATGCCGGTGTTCCGGATCGTTTATTTAAGCGTCACGGCCGCTAGTCAAGTGACTCTGCCAAAGATGGCTATGTCAAAGACTTCTTAACTTCGCGTTTGTCCGTTTCAAAAGGTTTTGGTATTTAGCTTTTCTCTTGGATATTGACTTTTGTTCCCAGTTGGTCTTGTTCATTTGGGGTTCAGCTGGTTCGGGGTTTTCCTCTTAGGAGCGATTGGGCGTACGGAGAGGTTTTTCACCCAGCTGTTGTTCCACAACCCCATTTCAGTTAGCTTTTGCTATTTTTTACGTGCTTTCAGTTAGTCTTTCGTGAAGCGTGAATTTTGTTTATTAATGTCAGTACGTTGTTACTTATCATAATTCAATAAGCGAACGCTTGGCCCATTTCAGTTAGCTTTTGCTTTCTTTGACGTGCTTTCAGTTAGTTTTTTCGTAGCGTGGATATTGTTAATATGCTGTCAGTAGTGTTTTACTGATCATAGTGAAATAAACGAACGCTTGGCTTGAAACGAGTCACACCCAAGGTATGCTGTGTGTGTTTTCTGGGGTGTTTCACTGTGATTTAGAGCATAGCTATTTTTAATAATCTACTAGTATCCATTTCGTTTTATTAGACATTTATTTCAACAAGAGGCTACAAGCAGCCTATACTCATGCGCATGCGTTAGAAAGTTTTATGATATATTTTAAACATGATAAGAAGATGTCCGACATGGAGAAGAGTTACTCCTTTCATTCAGTCATCGTTCCTGCAAACCACGTTGTTTACTATTGCATGTTTTGTAAATGAAAGCTGTAACACAATGAAGCCAGTGATTCTTCTGAGTGTTATATATACCTAACGTGAACATTAGTAATGTAAGTAGGGTTGTAGGAGACGCTGTCGTGACACTTCAGTAACGCTGTTTTACCGGAAATGAGAGTAGCCGGAAGTCAGTGAACAGGAAGTGTAAATGGCCAAACTATGAACCGGAAGTGCACAATTTAAAATATGCGCGCATAAATTTGCATGCAAAATCGTGACACAAAAAAATAATAAAAAAAGGGAAAAAAAAAAGAAAAACGAAAAGCTTTGTTATTAATAAAATATTTCAGTATTATTTTTGCATTTTTTAACTCAATGCGCTTTGCGCATGAGTAAAAAGTCGCAAAAACGCTAACAGGTAATTATCACGGCATTGACAAGTGAACTTTGCCATAGTCTGTTTCCCAGATCCAACACAATCAACAATATAAAGTACGGGCTGGCTCTGGAGGGGTTCGTACTGCGTACGATGATTTAGTCCACCGTATTCATTGAAGCTCATGAAACGGAAGCTCGCGACAATTATCAAACTAGTTATTGGTCTCTTTAGAAGGAATAAGCAATATTCCACACGGCTTAAGTCTACATTTAACTTATTAGGCAAATAAATTGGGATATATTTCTTTGTTTTTAGGAAAAAAAGTAGCATAAACGCATGGCATAAAAAGCGTGCTTTTGGGATTAATCGACTCATTGAGTTGGGAAATTATCAGTTTTTCATATATTGTGCTTGAATTAAAGGGGCTTCTAAGTATGCCAACATATTTTTAGAGTTTTCAGTCTGTGTTGTATATCAGATTTTAGTAGACCCATCTGGAATCCTGCATCTTGATTGACTGAGCTGTACACTGTCTAGTATGTTGTTGCAACAGGAATAAAAAACGGTGCTCTTTTCATCGAAATTAATTGTGATATCGATACTTCGTATGTTCTTGCAATGTCAACAGCCTCATCAAGTGTTAATTTTGATCTTCGTTTATCAGCTTGTCTCGGATTTTGTGAGAATTTGTGCCGAACGCAATCCTGTCCCAGATCAACTTGTCTGATTCTTTGAACGCACAATCCCTGGCATGGACAGTACTGTTCCACTGTCTCTGCCTTGCTTTGTATACGCGGTTGTGATGGAATTTATACCGGCAATTTTGGTTCCACGTGTGCTTTAAATCGGTCAAAGAAAGCCAAAAGTTTGTACTTTCTTCTTTTCATCATCGCTGATGTCCGACTACGTGTTGACGATATCTCATTCCTTTTCGACGCACCAAATGAGCAAATAGCAGGAATTTTCTACTTCTTTCTTGCTGCTAAAGGGAGCATGCACTGAACATGCATCAGTATTAGTTCCACGTGTTGTCGAAAACGCTTACATCTTTCCGGTAAATTTTCGGCTTCCCAGTCCATCTGGGGAGAATAAGTGACTCCGGCTAAATCCATTTTTAAAACTTTATCCTGATTCTGATAACATGTAAAGTCCCTGGGTTGAATGTCGTATGATTTAATCTCACGATTTCTAACAATTACAGGTCATAGTCTTAAATCCAACATGACGACTATGTCAACTTGCGCGAATGCAAACGAGTTTAAGTATGCATTCATCACAAGCTAGCGAGGTATGAGGTTTCCTTTTAGGGTTGTAGGTTATATTGTCACAGCTAGAGGTTTGCGAGAGTCAGTTTAGAAGATTCAGGATGCTTGGCTGGCCGTTTCTATTTCTGCGTCAATGGCTGTGTGGCCATTGTGTTCGGAAAAGAACTTTATTAGTTCGTGCGATCCACTAGCTGGTAAAAGCGAAAGCGACCAATAAAACGCAAAGCAAAAAAGATTCAGTACAAAGAAAATAACGATTTCTATAATATTGGCTTAAGATTTCAAATATTATTTACAAGGCTAAAAGTTAAAAGAAATTAAAACGGAACGTTTTCGACCAATTAAGCCATCTTCAAGGTAAAATATCGTTCCCTGCATCGGCATTTTATATTGGCGGCTTTTTGTAGTTAAATGGATATTCTACAATTTAAGCCAACAATTAAGTGGAAAATAATATGTAGACTTTTCACTTCGAAAATTGTGGCTATTACGGTAACTTTTGCCTCTGAAACCACCCTTGTCAAATTCGAACTTTGATTTTATCGCAAAATAAGCAATAATCTTTAAATGATAGATCGTTTTTTAATTCCGAGCAAAATTAGTTTTAGAATCTGTTTGTTTGGAGTGTGGTCATTGTCTTTGTAAAGACAATGGTTGCCATGAACAAACAACAGGTACTCCATTGATGAAATGCAGTCATCGGTTAAACACAGCTTATTGAACTTGATGATCAGCTGAAAAGTAGAAAATAGTCCGCGCGCGAAATTTGAATACTTCAAGCATATGAGTAGATTAAGTTAGCGAAGACACAGAAAATTGTTCATAGAATGGTCGATGCAAGCGTTAACGATTTGGACCAGGAGCTGTTCAGTTTAGAGCTCGCTGTACCCGTGGTACAACATTCACGCATTCGTATAATTCCGCCTTTTGTTGGCGGAAACGATCCAAACTTCTGTTTACAAATCAATGGGAATATTTTATGGCAAGGGAGGATTCTGGAGGGGAATTTGAAGAAAATGTCACTAGTCTTTGAAGAAACTCGCGACCAAATGGTTATTCACTTGAGGAGTCTTCCTTCGATCGCGACCGTATGGAGCAAAATTATTACAAGAATTCAGAATTCTCATAGACTGTGATAAGAAAATTTGAGCAGATTCAAACTTTTCGGCAGTGCACGATAGTCGCTGAGAGCGTATAAGAGTTTCAGACAAACAAGACATAGAGTTTGAACTCGCGTTCAGCCTAAAAGCAAAAGCCACTGGTACTTTAGTCACAATCATATGTTTCAAGGCAAGCAGACGATGGAGTTTAAACTCGCGGTCTCGTTTGGTCCGGGGAAAGACTACGAGTGGTCCCTCATTTCTTTTATAGATTGTCGAGCAAGAGTTCACACGAACACGCGTGAAAAATAGCCATCTGCGAAAAGACGCGATTTCTTTAGGTGTAGTTTTGGGTACAGTCCTCCCCCAGCTCACTCCAAAATGGCTTAACAACAATTACACCTGCGGCTTGTATATATCTACAGCTGAATATTTGATCAAAAACACCTTTGCCGGGAGGTCACTCAGCTGGTTGTTCATCATTATTGCAACGACCTACCAATAAATAATCAGACCCTGACGGTAACTATCAGTTTGCTTATGAACTTGAATGAAACAGTAGCTATAGCGTTGTAATCCTCTTTAATTTGAAGCTTTTTCTGAAAAAGTCGATAAACTTTAAGAAGTAATTATAACAGCATTGACAAAGTTCATTTTACTGTGGAAAAACGACCGTCTAATTAAACTGATCGCTATAACTTTGTCTAGGCATTGCGCAACAGGGCACTAGCTCACGACTTTCAGACGGACACAAACAATATTTCACACTGCTCAAGTCTTCAGCTAACTTCTTGGGTAAATGTATGGCGCATACATTTCTTTGTCTTAAAAAAAAACGAACAACATAAGCACATGGCAAAACAGAAGCGTTCTTATGGGATTACTCGACTCATTGAGTTGGGTAACTATTTTCTCTAAATATACTTTGGCAAAAGTTTCCAATTTAACGTTTAAAATTCCAAATTAATCAAAAAAAATATTACGGTCACACTACGATTTTTATTGTTTACTCTTCGATACTTTAAATACCTTCGAGTATTATTTCAGGTTGAAAAATAACCTGAAATGTTTGGGCAATGTGCGGTGTTATTTCCATGTAGTGATAGCTTGTTTTGCCGATTGTTCTCTTAAAACAAAGAACTGTGATTTTATCGAAGGTATGAAATTTTTATTAAACAGCGTGCAAACATCAATTGAGTTCCCGCGGACTTTTAAGAACCAAAAGGTTAACAAAGAACTAAATATCTATGTATCGCTGAAAATTTGATCAAAATATGAACACCATTTTAAAAAATATTATGTCAAAGATGTCTCAGTTTCAGCTTGGCAAATAGACCGGTTCTCCCTTATAAAGGTCAAGACGCCGGGGAGCCCCCAGGGGGACACCTGAAAATTTGATATCATTTATGTAGAGAGAAAGAATGATACTATGCTTGGAAAAATGGACATTTTTAAGTTATGTTCTGCTCTATGAGAATATTAGCTAACAATTAAGGTCCATTATTTTGACCTTCGTTTATCAGCTTGTCTCGGATCTTATGAGAATTTGTGCCAAAAACCAGTCGTCGGATTCTTTCAAAGGACAGCCTCTGGACAGTAGTTTTAATACAGTTACGAACAGCTCCACTGTCTCTGCCTAGCTTTGTAGTTGATTGTGGAACTTATAACGGGAAAACACTGGGTTGGTTTTTGGTTCCAGAGCACTTATGCTTTAAATCGGTCAAATTTAGTTTACAATTTCTTCTTATCATCATCGCTGACATCCGAGCAGTGTTGACAATATCTCGTCTCTTTTCGCCGCACCAAATGAGCAAATAGCTGCACTTTTCTAATTCTTTCTTGCTGGTAAGCGGACCACTGAACGTCTGTTCCACGTGTTGTCGAAAACGCTTACACAATTCCGGTAAATTTTCGGCTTCCCAATCCAACTGGGGAGACTGAGTGACTCCAGCAAAATCTATTTTTGAAACTTTATAATGCTTCTGATAACATGTAAAATCCCTGGCTTAAAAGTCGTATGATTTAACCTCACAATTTCTAACAATTACAGGTCACTGTCTTAAATTCAAATAGCGACACCCTCAAGTTGCGCTTGCAAACGAGGACACGTATGCATACATTACAAGCGAGGTATGTGAGGTTTCCTTTTAGTGCTGCAGGTTGCATAGTGACAGCTAGAGGTTTGCGAGAGTCAGTTTAGATGATTCAGGATGATTGGCTTGCTGTTTCTATTTCTGCATTAATGGCTGTGTGTAGCAATGCAGTGTGTTCTGAAATAACTTTATATTAGTTCGTGCGACCCACCAGCTATAGTAAAAGTATCAAGCGACAAGTAAAACGCAAAGCACATAAGATTCAGTACAAAGAAAATAACGATCGATAATAGTTTTATTAAAAATATATCGAATATAACACTTACTGACCATGATAAAGCTTTCCTAAATAATGGCCTGAAATACATACCGACCCTTTCCCAACCAGCCTCACATAAAAGTCTTATCCAAGACTTAAATAACTTTACTCGCACAATGCGTTTAAAACTGAATATATCTTTACAACTCAAAAAGCAAATCTTATCCGTCCCGTGTCAAGTCTACAGTGGCGTTAGAAAACGTTTTGCAACGCACTAAGTTTGAGATTGCTACAACAGTCTTCTGTGATTTAAGACACAATCTCTCAGCAAAGCAAAGACAAACATCGAATACGCTTCGCACAACAAACAAGTTAATATCAAAAAAGCCGACAAGGGGACAACAACAGTGGTTATGGATACTTTTGAGAAAATAGCAGAGGGAAATCAACAACTTTTAGACCATAAGTTCTACTGGTTCTCTCGCTGAATCTATTTTATCCTCAACGACTACCAAAGTCAAAGTTTTAGTCAAAAGTTTGTTCAAAACGAACATATTGACTCGATCACTTACAAGGGGTTTAAATCAACTAAGGCCAAAACCCGCCCAGAAATCCAGAGTTTCACACGCTGACCAAAATACATAATCCTTCTCCTGTTGGTCAGCCCATTGCATCTACGGAACGTATTTCGAACTTTGTCGACTTCCCTTACAACAGATCGTACAGAAGCAGGTGTCCTACATGAACCCTATTCAGCCTGGGCTTTTTTGGAGTTCTTGACGATGTGCCCCACACCCCCCCACCCCCCCCCCCCCAGCCCCAACTCGTAACTTCAAGAAATTTAAGGCTATGGCAACGAAACCTTGAGGAATGGCGCATATATGAGCATGCTCAAAGTGTATTGGCCGCTGGCCAAAAACACCACAACTTCTCCCCACTAGCTAGTGCATGCAATATGGTAACTAACAAAGTTCTGAAACGTTAAATCAAACACAACACGCCTATTGAAATAAGCAGTCTTAATGTCACTTCAAATTTCATAAATCCAGCCTAGCTGGGGGCATTCGTAAGTCCGGTCATAAGTTCATAAATCCAGCCTTGCTGGGGGCTTCCGCACCCGGACCGGATATCGTCTAACAGGAGCAGGTTCAGGAACAGGCTCACTCAAATTTGGTGGACTGCTGGCTGCATGGTAAGCCACTGGACTTGGTGGCTGATAAACACTTGCAGGGAGTTACAATAAAGTATGTATGTATGTATGTATGTATGTATGTATGTATGTATGTATGTATGTATGTGGCGGAACATCAGTCTCCATGTTGCTGGCTGCTGGCTCCTCACTGGCTTCAGACACTGGGTCCCCACGACTCTCAACTGGATTGGAAGTTCTGGGGTCTGGGTAACAGGGTTGCTGTTGGTGTCACTGGAATTCTGGTATCCCTCAGTTGGTCTGTATCGACGCCACACTAGCCAGGTTTGACTTCTACTTCGTAAGAAAGGGGGCCAAGTTGTGTTCGGATGATGCCAGGTACCCATTTTGTACTACCTGTGTAATTTCGTGTTATCACTGTCTGACCGATGGAGAATTCTCTGGTTACTGCACCACCCTTCGTGACGGTTTGGTCTATCTGACGGTTGCTTATCTTCAAGCGGAGATCTGGTTTCAGCAAGTCCAGTCGAGTGCGTAATCGTCTTCCCAAAAATAGCTCAGATGGCGCTTCTCCAGTCGTTGAATGGGGGATATTACTGTAAACTAGCAAAAACGTTGCCAGCTTAATGTTCAGAGGTTTTACTTCCGTTTCACTTTTCATGGCTGATTTGAAACTCTGTACACAGCGCTCGGCTAGACCATTGCTGGCAGGATGGCATGGTGCAGATGTCAGATGTTTGATTCCATTTCTCTTGATAACATCTGAAACTCTTCAGATTTAAACTGTGGCCCATTGTCGCTCACTAACTGGGATGGCACACCATATCTAGCAAATAAGCTTTGCAGTTTCTCAATTGTTTTCGTTGAGGTCGTGGTGTCCATTTTCTCTATTTCCAACCATCTAGAATGGGCATCCACGACAATCAAAAACATGCAGCCGAGGAAAGGCCCGGCAAAATCAATATGGATTCGCTGCCATGGTGACGATGGCCATTCCCATGGATATGTATAGGTGCGGTACTAGGTTCAGCCTGCATTAGCTGGCAACCCGAGCAGGTTTTCGCGGTTTCCTCAATTTCCTTGTCGATTCCTGGCCACCAGATGTAACTTCTTGCTAAGGCTTCATCTGCACCACTCCAAGATGGTGTTCTTCAAGCGCTTGTGGGAGTTTTGGGTACTATGACTCTGATTCCCCACATCAAACAGCCTGAGTGTACGGTTATCTCATCCCTGCGAGCGTAGAAGGGGTCGAGTACAGGAACATGGCTGCTTAGCCATCCTTTAGTCACCATCACATGGACTTGACTCAAGACAGGGTCCCTTTGGGTTTCTCTTCGGACGTTGTCAACTGTGATTGGTAACGGCTCAAACTGCATCATATTGAAAACATTCACTGGATCCACAACTTCTTCTGCTCTCTCTTCGGTTTTAAGTGGCAGCCGGGAAAGGCCATCTGCATTGCTATGCAATTTAGTGTTCTTGTACTCGATTTGGTAGTCATAGCCAGCCAGGAATAATGCGTAGCGCTGAAGCCTGGCTGCCGTAACCACTGGAATGCTCTTGTGTGGATGGAAGATGGATGTTAGCGGCTCATGATCTGTGTACAGGGTGAAAAGATCGGCCAAACAAATACACATGGAACTTCTTGACTCCCCAGATTATTTCCAAAGCTTCTTTGTCAATTTGCGCGTACCCTTGCTCAGTTTTCGTGAGTGTCCTGGAAGCAAAAGCAATGGGTCGCTCAGTCCCGTCATTCATCATGTGGGATAGCACGGCACCAATTCCCACGGGAATGCATCACAAGCAAGCCTCAGTGGCAGACTGGGATCTTAGTGTGTTAATACTTGCTCTAAGGTGATCATTTCTTTCACGTTGTGGAATGCTGTTTCGCATTGTTCCGTCCATTTCCATTGATGGTTGTTTTCTAACAACTGGTTCAAAGGGCGTACCACTGTTGACAGATTGGGCAAGAATCTGTTGTAGTAATTGTCTAGCCCCAGGAACGACCTCACTTCAGCTTCATTGCATGGGCGAGGCGCTTTCAAAACTGCTTCCACTTTCTCTGGTGACTTGTGGAGACCATGACTGTCGATATCATGTCCGCAGAAGATTATCTTCTCCTTGAAAAACTCGCACTTGGTCTTGTTTGCCCTTAACCCGTGAGCCTGCAAGCGACGTAAAACTTCTTCTAGGTTGGCAAGATGCTCTTCATCATTCTTTCCAGTGATGATCATATCATCAAGGATACAGCTTGTTCCAGACGTTCCTTCTAACACTTGATCAATGGTGCGCTGCCAGATAGCAGGTGCAGATGTGATGCCAAACACTAGTCGGTTGTACTGAAACAGTCCCATATGGGTGTTGATAGTGAGGTATTTCTATGAATCTTCTTCCATCTCTAATTTGTGGTATGCTTGGTGGGGGTCAATCTTTGAGAATTTCTGCCCACCAGCAAGGTTTGCAAAGATGTCTTCAATGCGAGGAAGAGGGTACTGCTCAGCTTGTAGTTCTGGATTCACTGTGGTCTTGTAATCACCACAAAGTCTGACGGAACCATCTTTCTTGGGGACAGGCACAATCGATGTCGCCCATTCACTCCACTCCACTTTAGTGAGAACACATTCATTCTGGAGTCTCCGCAGTTCTTCCTCCACCTTCGGCTTTAATGCGTAAGGCATCTGTCTGAACCTTGAGGAAGCGTGCTTGGCTATCATCTTTAAGAGTTAACTTCGCTTTGGCTGATGTAAAGGTACCCAGTTTTTTTTCAAAAACATCTGAGTACTTGACTAGCATAACGTCCAAACAATCTTTAGGACTTGAGGTAGCTGGTGAAGCCTGCAACGACTTGATAGAACACCAGTCTAGGCGTATCGTGCGTAGCCAATCTCTTCCCATTAGAACAGGACCCTTATTCTTGACGACATACAGGTCCAGCAATTCTCTTTGGTTTTGGTAATCCACGGGTACTTTGAGCACTCCCACTGGCAGAATGTTTTTCCCGGTGTAGGTTTTCAAGGACAGCTCAGTTTTGTGCAGGGGAAGCCTGTTAAACTTCTGCTGGTAGAGGTCAAACGAGATGATCGACACAGCCGAACTTGTGTCCAGTTCCATCTTAAGTGGTTTACCATCAACATCCAAATCAACCCAGATAATATCATTGCTCTGTTTCCTCACATTGTTTACCTCGAAGGTGGCTAAGATGTCTTCATAAGCATCAACATCAACCTCAACAGCATGTACCTCTGGGGTTTTGGTTGATTGCTTGGGCTTGCGTGTAACCTACATACGTGTAACCACTGCCCGCCTCGACTAGCTAATCTGCTAACTGCGGGCAGTGGATATTGCTTTATGTAAAATTTGTGATTATTAATAAACAGTTGAAACAGTTGAAACAGTTGAAGCTTGCCTTGCTTTTTGGAATGACAAACTCGCTGGATATGCTGCATAAAAACACGGAATAACAGTTCCAAGCGTACTTTTGAGATTAATCGACTCATTGAGTTGGGAAACTATTTTTAATAAATCTACCTGATACTTTTGCAAACTGTCAACTTTGGGAAGTTGCCAATGTAGATAATTTTCTTTAGAAGTTTTTTATTTATTGTAGCTTTCCAACATATTTGTATAATTTTCAGTTTGTGTTTTATAGAAGATTTTAGTAGACCCATCTGGAATCATGCAACTTGAATCATGTACACCGTCTAGTCCGCTGTTGTAACTCTAATGAAATTCGGTGCTGTTTGCGTCGAAATTAAAAAAGAAAGAACAATTGCGCGTCAATTAAATGTCTCACTTTAAATGATTGTTATAGTGCCCAAACTCTCCTGTAAAAGGATAGATGGTGTGTCACAGATAAACAACTCTTTCACTTACAGCCGATTAAGCTTAGTATTTTGATCAAAAACACCTTTGGGCAGGTCCTTCAGCTGGTTGTTATTCAAGTACCTAAAAATAAATAATCACAGCCTGACATTAACTATCACTTTACTTAATTATTAACTTGAATGAGAAAGCAGCTAAAGGTTAATAATTATCTTGTTTAACTCAATGTTCAGTTGAAGAAGTCGCATTCCCAGGGCCTCGTTAGATGACTGAATTAGTTTAAAAGCTAAAAGGTAATAACAGCATTGACAATGTCAAATTTCCAAAGTCTGGTCCCCAGATCCAGCCATGCCACTCAACAATATAATCTAAGCGTTCGGTCTCGATGGATTCGTTCTGCGCATGATATTTTTTTCCGCTGTATTCGGGGGACTAAGTAACCGTAAGCGGAAACTCGTAAAGCATAAGTTTGTCAGTACAACAATCATGGATTCCATGGATACACTGGAAAAACAACCACCGTCTCTAATAAAAGTAGCCGCTGAGTAGTAGTCCAGGGTCAAAGATAAGCCCCGTTACTGCGTTCCCTTTGCGTTCCATATGCGATCCCCTCATTAGCTATACTTAGTCATGACGTCACAATATACCTTCCTGCATACTAATTTGGATTTCCCTGTTTAATTAATAAATATTAATAAACGGAATCCCTTTTCATGACGTCACTACCTATGCCTATACCAACACAATAGGAACAATAGGCCGGCCCAAACTTGCCCGCTCTATTCACACCCTGATTGGATCTTAAGATTTGTATTGTCTGTTTGAGGCCCCGTCCACACGTATCCGGATATTTTTGAATCCGCAACTTTTTTGTTGCGGTTTGGTCTTCCATCCACACGTATCCGGCGAATTCGGGCAAATACGATTCAAATACGCTACGTGTGGACGCGAATATTTTCTAATCCGTAACAAAAAAGTTCCGGATTCAAAAATATCCGGATACGTGTGGACGGGGGCCTGAGTAAAACGCGTGACTTTTACGAGAGCGTCATTCCTGCAACTAGAGCCTGCTTTCAAGAAATATTTGCTTCGAGTTTGTTTATTGCAAACCTTCATTTCTGTCAAAATGGCTTTCAACAAGATTTATTTGGACATTGCATCTCTTCGCAAGAAGCCTGTGAAAAGGTGGACCAATATTCCTCCTTATCGATGGTATCATATACATTTCGCAGCGCTAGCATCGAACAAGTGAAAAAATGTCTTCAGTTGGTTTTGGAGAAAAAGAACTATGTTTCAACGCTTTGGCGTTTGATTCAGTGGAGGATAATCGTATTTGTGAAGCCTGTCTCAATATGTATGATGTTGCGAGCTACAGTTTGCTGTTGGACGACGAAAACATTCTCCATTTACTCATAAAGACCCTTTGCTGTAATATGGGTGATGTTCTTGGATGCTTACTCGTGCGAATGGGTACTGAACGTTTCAGTTAAATTGCGCAGTATAAAAAATCGCTTCTTATTCTTATTTACCGCCGTTTCTAGAGTCTATATCGATTTTCAGTTTGCCAGCCATCACCCACTTTAAGTTTTACAGCTTTACAGGTAGCTTCATAGTTTAAACTTTAACTTATACGAACTCACACTGAACTAAATTTGCATGAAAAATTAACACCTCGGAAAAATGAACAAAGCAACTGGCAATTACATGCGTCACTAAAACAATAAACCACACTTTATTAAGTTCAAACTATATTTATTGATAACAAACAATATACAGGCAATTTAAAAGCATAGTTGGAAAGGAAAGACAGAGTTGGTTTAGTCTTTTTCATCGGGAAGAGCTTGTTTGACAAACAATCGATTGGGTAAGAATTTTCGCTTATCGATGGCGAGTTCTGTCGATTCGAGCCAATCAAATCCCTCTGTGTCTTTTAACTCTTGTTGGGTTTGTATAACTTTACGGAAGGTCGAATCTTTCTTCAAAGCACGCATCCATTGTAGATTCTCTAAGAGTATTTTTCTCAGTTCCTTTCTATAAGCAGGAAGAAAGGCATTTTCAGCTTTAATGCGAGCCACGTTGTGTGAATCTCCGTTTTGCTCGTATTAATTTATCAAAGCATTGAATTCGGCTTCGTGGCGACTAAAGGCTTCATCTTGAATACGCGACCAAGGATCTATCTGCTCTTTGTCTTCTTGGGAAGATTCCTTTTCTTCGCTAGATTGAGAGCCTTGAGATGACTGTTCGCTTTCTTGCGAGCTTTCGCTTTCTTGTGAGCTTTCGCTTTCTTCGGAATTTCCATACCCTTGTTGATAGTCGCTCCACATCGTGATCTTTACTGCACAAGTGCTGACAACACACCAAACTAATCTGAGCTGGTTGTGTCTTTCTGTTATATATGTTGATAGAGGCGCGGTTACACGGCAAAATCCTTATGAATTGATTTGTGTTTTGTTTGAGAACAAAATGTTAGAATGAAATAGCTTTACGGATATTCCGTGAATTCACCATATAAAGATCGGATTACAGTCCTGAAGCTTTGCTGGCTTTTTCGGTAGCAAAGGTTTCATCTAAAAACGATTTTACGTTTGGTTCATCTTCGTGTACGTAAATCCACTTGGTTTTTCCGTTTGAATAATGTCTTAATTTAACTGGCTAGTAATTTCCTCCGCACCAATAGACTGTAGGACTCGGACGGGGATTGTAAGTATTTCGGGATTCCGCAAGACCAAACCCTTCTGGTATGGTTTTGAGATGGGGCGCTCCTTCCAAATAATTTCGCCAAACTGGTATACTCGCTTCAGACCAAACAACATCAAATGGTTTCAAAGGTTGAGGTGGAGAGTTGTCTACACATTTGGCGGTCTTTACTGAAGGGGTCGTTTCTACTTGTTCTTCTGATTTCGAGGATTTGTTAATGCTAGGGTAGCGCCGGCAGGAATTCGAAGATGTCGGTCAATACTTGTTTATTTCCTCGCGGGTCTGGTCGGTTGTCAACAAATATATAGCCAAACGCTCTTTCCGTTTCTTGATAATAGGCTGTCATGAATCGCTGGCGATTCTTATCAAACATGCGTTCGGCGACGATTCCGATTTGTTTTCGATCGCTAGGACTTCGGAAAAGTGCCATGTACTGAGCATTCCGACTGACATCTGTGTTGAACTTTCCCTTCGGAAACATGTCTTGCAGCAAGAGTGACACTTTCATTTCGGTGGCGGCCTTGAGTGAACAGACGGGAAACGATAAGGGCTATCCGTTGCCTGTGCCATCAGATCGTCAAACACCAGCACGTTGTTAAACTTTGGATTAATTTCCCGGAGGCCATCCTTAAAATTTGGAAGCCCACGAAAAAACTGAATGTCGTTTCCGATGGATGATTTCATAGCTTCGTATCTATCCTGCCATTGACTGTAGTACCTACAGAATTCGCATAGGTTTCTTGGTTTCGTAGCGAATACGATTTTTTGTTAGAATCTGTTCTACAAAGAACGTTTTTCCATATTGTGTGGGACCGACTACAAGCATTGAGAACTTGTGACGAAACATAAATTCCGGGTAAGCTTCGGTTTTCAAGGAAACGTCATGGGTCAATTTTGGTCTCTTGACAATACGGGCAGGTTTCACAGTTTCTTTTACAGAAATGGGGCGTTTTCGTGGTTCAGTTATGTCTCTTGGCAAAATCGATTGACAACGATTTACAACGGATGTAGACTCAGTATTCAGTTCCCAACAAACTCTAGCTTCTTTTAAGACCTCTGACCTTTTTAGTCCAGTTATGTCATGGACAATTTCAAGATGAGAACTCAAGTTAAGCACTCTTGGCTTTTCGCACAACGGACAATTTCGTGGAGACCTTCTCGGCATGACGACTTGTGTATAATGATGGATTTTAACCGGGGTCAGTTTATATATAGTTTTCGATGGAATAAAATGATATGGATATAAAAGGAGAACAGAAAGGTTACAGGAGGGGTACCGGGAGGGTACAGGAGGGGTACAGGAAGGGTACAGGAGGGGTACAGGGAGGGTACAGGAGGGGTACAGGAAGGGTGCAGGAGGGGTACAGGAGGGGTACAGGGAGGGTACAGGAGGGGTACAGGAAGGGTGCAGGAGGGGTACAGGAAGGGTACAGGAGGGGTACAGGAAGGGTACAGGAGGGGTGCAGGAAGGGTACAGGAGGGGTACAGGAGGGGTACACGAGGGTACACGAGGGATGCAGGAGGGGTACAGAAAGGGAACAGGAGGGGTACAGGAAGGGCACTCGAAATTATTTCGAAGAAACGCCCCATCTCGAAACCATACCAGAAGGGTTTGGTCTTGCGGAAATGAACACCAGTTCCCGAAATACTTACAATCACCGTCCGAGTCCTACAGTCTATTGGTGCGGAGGAAATTACTGGCCAGTTAAATTAAGACATTATTCAAACGAAAAAATAAGGTGGATTTACGTACACCAAGATAAAATCGTTTTTAGATGAAACCTTTGCTACCGAAAAAGCCAGCAAAGCTTCGGGAATGTTATCCGATCTTATGGTGAATTCACGGAATATCCTTAAAGTTATTTCATTCTAACATTTTGTTCTCAAACAAAACACAAATCAATTTATAAGGATTTTGCCGTGTAACCGCGCCTCTATCAAAATATATAACAGAAAGACACAACCAGCTCAGATTAGTTTAGTGTGTTGTCAGCACTTGTGCAGTAAAGATCACGATGTGGAGCGACTATCCAACAGCAAACTGTAGCTCGCAACATCATACATATTGAGACAGGCTTCACAAATATGATTATCCTCCACTGAATCAAACGCCAAAGCGTTGACACATATTTTTTTTTTTATCCAAAACCAACTGAAGACAGTTTTTCACTTGTTCGATGCTAGCGCTGCGAAATGTATATGATACCATCGATAAGGAGGAATATTGGTCCACCTTTTCACAGGCTTCTTGCGAAGAGATGCAATGTCCAAATAAATCTTGTTGAAAGCCATGTTGACAGTAATGAAGGTTTGCAATAAACGAACTCGAAGCAAATAATTCTTGAAAGCAGGCTCTGGTTGCAGGAATGACGCTCTCGTAAAATTCACACGTTTTATTCAAACAGACAATACAAATCTTAAGATCCAATCAGGGTGTGAATAGAGCGAGCAAGTTTGGGCCGGCCTATTGTTCCTATTGTGTTGGTATAGGTATAGGTAGTGACGTCATTAAAAGGGATTCCGTTTATTAATATTTATTAATTAAACAGGGAAATCCAAATTAATATGCAGTATGCAGAAAGGCATATTGTGACGTCATGACTAAGCATAGCTAATGAGGGGAACGCATACGGAACGCAAAGGGAACGCAGTAACGGGGCTTATCTTTGACCCTAGACTACTACTCCGCTGATAACTTTGTCCAGGAATTGCGCAAGGAGGCACCTAGCAAAAGCAAATATTCCACACGTCTTAAGTCTGTAGCTAACTTTTTTGTTTTCAGAAAACGAACAGCATAAACGCATGGCATAACAAAAGAGTGCTTATGGGATGTTTTTAATATTTTTAAAATCTGTTTTCAGAAATGAGTTTTAAACACCACTTGGTACAAACGTAGTTTCAGCCCCGTAATGTATGTTAATTTATGCAAATTAATGCAAATAACCGCATATTTCGATTTATCATATGACCCGTACGGCCCTGCGAACCTTTTCTTTGCAAAACCATTGATGAAAGTCCCGTATGAGGGCCGTACGCATTTGCGCGAGCGGGGCCGGGAAAAGGCGTACGGCCCTACTACAAAAGCAGACGGCCTTGCGCGTTAAAATTTCAAGTAATTTTGTCTCCAAATTGGTCATATGATAAATACTTATTGACTAACTTAGGTCGGGCCGGATGGGAAAATATTTGGCTCTCGGTCATGGCGCACGGACCTCGCTGCGCTCGGTCCGTACGCCATGACCTTGAGCCAAATATTTTCCCATCCGGCCCTCCCACTTAGTCAATAAGTACATATTATTTCCCGCTAATTTATGCAAATTAACGGGAAGTAAACCAAAATATGCGGTTATTTGCATTAATTTGCATATTTCGGTTTATTTCCCGTTAATTTGCATAAATTAAAATACATAAAAACTTGTTTTTGTGATTTCTTTATTTGAAATTTCTCTCTGATTGACAGCCGTCGATCTTCCTCAAAAGTTGGTCAGACTGACCAAAATTCTGTCAAATGAATTTGGTGACTGCTCTAATTCAAATCATTTTTGGTTGAAGTTCCTAGCATGACATGAAGGAAGATTTTATTAGGCCATTTCCAATTTTGCTCAACACTTAGCGGCATTCGCTTTAAGAATTAGCTCTCGTAATCAAGCTTTATTTGCCAATAGCAGGAAGTTCTGATAATATATATAAGGGTTAGGTCATACAGGCTTTGTGGTGGGTAGTGTTCGCGCATGAATGCCCGATTCAGATCTCTGCGATTGATACATATTCGTAAGGCACCTGAACGCTGTTTTACGGGCGATGTATTGATCTCTGAACTCTGGGATCAATACATACTCGTACGGCACCTTTGTGCTGTTTCTCTGGCGTTGTAATTGTAATTTTAACTGTGATTTCGATACTACGTATGTTCTTCTTCTTCGTGTGTTCTTGCTATGTAAACAGCCTTTTAAACTGTAATTTTGACCTTTGTTTATCAGCTTGTCTCGGATTTTGTGAGAATTTGTGACAAAAAAAAAACAATCCACAGTCTCTGGACAGCAGTTTTAAGTTAGTTACGAACTTCTCCACTGTCTCTGTCTTGCTTTGTACGCGATTGTGGAATTTCCACCGGGAAAACACTGGGTTATGCTGCACCACGCACCTGAGCAAACAGCTGCACTTTTCTACCTCTTTCTTGCTTGCAAGCTGTCCACTGAACATCAGTTCCACGCGTTGTCGAAACGCTTACACGTTTCCGGTAAATTTATGTTCCGGAGCCCATCTGGGGAGACTGAGTGACACCGGCTAAATCCATTTATGAAACCTTATCCCGCTTCTGATACCACGTAAAATCCCTGTGTTAAATGTTTTATTTAACGTCACAATTTCTAACAGTTACAGGTCACAGCAAGTTCAATCCAATATGACGACTCTGTCAACCGAGTAACTGCAGAAGCATCATCGGCCGGGCCACTTTGAAGCTATACCCTGGAAAAAGCTGAATACGTGGCTACGCCGTCATTCTTTCCCCGCTCTTTTTCTTTTTTTACGTTTTAAGAAGAAGACATATACATATTGTATGTCTATTCCAGGGGACAGTGGCGACGTGACTACGTGGCTACGCGGCTACGATGCTACGTGGCTACGCGGCTACGCGGGTACGTGGCTACGCGGTTTCGTGGCTACGTGGCTACGGGGCTAAGGTATTTGCGTAGCCGCTTAGCCTCTGTTTCCAGAAGTGTTCTCGAGTGGCCGGGTATTCTGCAGTTAAGTCTAGATTCACTTTGCTCATGACCAGCCATAAAAGAAATCAAGTACGACATATTTGGCTTAAAATTATTATTCGTTTCAATAATCCGCTCTTCGAATAAATAATGCAAAATTCAAAATAAGCCTCGATTCAAAAATCAAATTTTGATTGGATTACTGTGCGAATCCAAATTGTGACATTTCCCATTGTGCAGCAACCAATCAGAAGCGACTCGAAACCGCAAGAAACCGAAACAAACGGTTAGTCGCGAAACCACGCTTCTCTTTTCCTTGCAAAAGAATCGTCGCCGCCTCGCTGTAGTTTTTTTATTGCTAGTTTACCTTTCGTCTTTCTTTGTAAATGAAGTAGAAATCTGAGCGATTTTACTGTAACGGCTACAAAACGGACAGATTCATGCTCAGTTGTCGCGTTCATCGGTTTATCAGTCTTGTTAACAACACTTGGCCGTCGCAGCAGTATCGGGGCCCTGTTAGGGGAGGTCTGAATAATCCATAATCCTGGATAAATTTTGGAACTAATCCGTATCCCAATTTGGTAAAAAAAAAAAATATCCCTAAAATAAAATTCTAAAACAATCTATTTATAGCAACCCCTAATTACCCTTTTGTGTCACGTAAATTGACTTACGTACTGTGTATCAAGCATGTCAACGGTTAAAAATACGAAAAGAGCAAGTGACACACTCGAAAACCAATCCCGCGGCCTGGCCGGTACCTTACGCATGCGCACAGCCATATCACCCTGGCAGTTGCAGCCATGGACAGCTGTTTCGTCCTAGTTAGGACTCAACAGCATGGCATAGCCAGGCAGGGTCTCACAAAAGATCATCGACAGCTATGCCATGTTGATGAGTCCCAATAAGGACGAAACAGTTGTCCATGGCTGCCACTGCCAGGGTGATATGGCTGTGCGCATGCGTAAAGTACTGGCCAGACCGTGGGGTTCGTGTTTGAGTGTGTCACTTGCTTTTTTCGTGTTTTACTTAAAATTTACTGACGCATCGATCGGCAAAAATGCTGATCCACCTCCCCATACGCATACCGTGGGAGGACGGCCGTGCTGTCCCCAGCCAACAGCTACCACTTGTGTTGTGTGGAGTTTGCGCTTAAAAGGATGCTTGCATCCGCCTTCGCAGTAAAGGACACCTGCAAAACGACTTTCGGCCATTGCACTCTGGTGGGATCTATGGGTCCGCATATACTAGCTTCGGCTGGGTTGCGTATCCCTTGGGGGGTTTTTCTCGTTTTTTTCCCCCAAGCAGCCGTTTCGGAACGGTTTCCCTTTTCGCGGTACGTTTCGAAGCGCACTTTTCTGGCCTGTTTCAGCAGATTTCTTTCCTTTGACTTAGTTTCCAAGCGGTTGTAGAGACAGTCTGTGTTAGTACTAGGGAGCTCTGCTTTCACAGCTGTTGTGACAGGTCCTCAGTCCTCCCCATCCCCCTGATAGAGCGCCTAGGGGGCCGCGGGTTGTAGTGACAGGTCCTCAGTAAACGAGGTTGACCCGGCCTCCCGTAGAATTGGTTTCGAATTGGTTTTTGAATTGGTTTCAATTGGCAGACGAATTAAAAACTCACCAAAACACCCCCTATGGGGGTTCAATTATTTAAAAAAAGGGTCCGACGGCTATGCCATACTGATGAGTCCCAATAAGGACGAAACAGCTGTCCATGGCTGCCACTGCCAGGTGATATGGCTGTGCGCATGCATAAGGTACTGGCTAGACCCTTGAGGAACCTTTTGTAAACCACGTGTAAACGACCAAGACTTCCTCTTTAAATATTAAAGTTATTATTATTATTATTATTATTATTATTATTATTATTATTATTATTATTATTATTATTGTTGTTGTTAGACCGCGAGGTTGGTATTTGAGTGTGTCACTTGCTTTTTTTCATGTCAAGGGTTGCATCCTAAGGAAACATAGGGACGGTGTAACTTACATGTAAGCTGTGACCTTTGAACAGGTGTATTTATGACCATTTAAGTGTAAAATGGGGTTGGCAGGCCTGCACGACTCTTACCTCATATTTTTAATGCCATTTGCTCCTTCTATATGTTTTGAACGGGTATTCTATATTTAGCCGTTTGTTAAGGAGGATTTTAGTGTAGACTGAGTTTAAAACCTTTCAAAAGCCGCGTGCATGCAACGGATTAGAGGTCAAGTCTGTCAGTTGTGGTTCCCGTGGTGTTGCGCTTGTAGATTGTGAAGCTTTTTGACCTCATTTTGGCGTCCTTTTTTGCCTGGCAGTGGTGTGTTGTTTTTGCCATTAATATTGGCATGTTGATTTTTATTTAGGAAGGGTTTGAATTTCTCTAACTGACTGATTCTCTCTGAAATACCGGACATGACAGGATCTGAAATGATCTGTTGGCCGTGAATGTCTTTCCTGCTATTAATGTCACGCTGGGCCCAGCTATTTTAGTTTTGTCTTTGCAGGATTTTAATTTTTAGGATCCAAGCTTTATTGCAGAGAGAGTTGTAGCTTAATAAGCTATTCAACTTGTAGAGAGTTAAAGTTTGTCTCAGTCAAGGCTGTAAGTTTAGCTTCCATTTCCTACGCTTTATAGCTGCATGGAGCTCGCTGTTTATACTAAAACCTCCGTTGGCAATTTTAACAGTCTAGCGACTGCTTCGTTTATGCCACTATTTCATTCAGGCAAGACCATATGGTTTCGGTTCTCCTCTCGAACCTCATCAGTTGCCGAGTTTGTATTTGCTAGTTGCTACCTTTCAGTAGCAACCCATTTTTTTGTTGAGAACGGTTAAACCATTCTGCTCGGCATAATTTTCAAGCTTATAAATTGCCCCAGTAACTTCGAGGAGTGGCTCATTTAGCGGGTGCAACAGCGATGTGAGAGATGCCATTTTTTTAAGCGAGTCTTTAGTTGACCTTTGATCACCTACAGTGACTTCTCAACTACCCGCCATCTTGAAAAATGTAAAGTTCTCAACTAAAAATGCAACTTGCAACCTAAACTTAAGACATCGTCTAACATTTTGCCACTTGTTACAACTTACAATCCGGCTTCACCCAATCTTAAAATAAAAAGATTCCCATGAAGCACTGGCACCTCATAGATGGCAACACGAACCTCTCTCAATTATTTCCATACGCTTCTATTGTCACTTATACAAAAGATAAATCGCTTAAAGACTTTCTTGACAGAGCTTAAATTCCTTCACTCGATGTAAACAACACATGCGGAGTTATGCAGGTAAGGAGGGTGACAACATTGTAAACATACCTATACAATGGAAATTTGCTGTCATATCCCCGATTCAAGTAATTTAAAATTATTGATCACGTAACATGCCACGTGATGAAATTTTAGGTAACGCGTGCAAATTTGAGCATAAAGGCAAAGGACATCAAAATTTACATTCAGGAAAAAAGTTCATCCTGTTCTAATAGGTAATCTCGGCCCAAGATATTGTCGATCAAACCATGTTTACGGAACAAATGCAGAACCCCTGGCCTGGCCATTTTGCCACGAAATCTACTATAAATATTTGAATCTTTTATTCGCACTTTATGGTTACATCGTCCCCCAAACCTTGCTCCCAGTAGGACTAATAATTAAACTTTTCCTTAAGATTCTGAAGGTTTATTTAGTAGACTACGAGAAGTTCCTCATTTCTTCCAGGGATAGTCGAGCAAAAGATCACACAACCGCGCGTGAAAAATTGCATCGGCAAAAAGACGAGATTCCTTTAGGTGCAGTTTATGGTACAGTCTTCCCCCAACATCACCCCCTAATGGCCGACGGCTTGTATATATAACTGAATATTTTGATCAAAAATACCTTTGCTGGGAGGTCACTCAGCTGGTTGTTCATTTGTTACAAGGACATACCAATATATAATCAGACCCTGACGGTAACTATCAGTTTGCTTAATAACTAGAATTAAAAAAAAATGTATAGCTATAGCGCAGTGATTCTCTTGTTTAATTAGATGTTTATTTTAAAACGCGCTAAAACGCTAACAGGTGTTAATAACGGCATTGATAAAATGAACTTTGCCATAGTCTGTTGTCCCAGATCCAACACGTTCATCAATATAGAGTACGGGTTGGGTCTAGAGGGGTTCGTACTGAGCATGATAATTTAGTCCTCCGTATTTGCGGGACTAATTAACCGTAAGACAAGGTTCATTAAATGGAAGCTCGCGACAATTATCAAACTAGTTGAATATTGGACTATTAGAAGGATATAAAAGATATTCCCAACCGCTAAGTCAATCTGTATCTAACTTATTGGGTAAATATATGGGCATATATGTTTTTGTTTTAGTAAGAGTAGCATAAGCACACGGCATAACAGAAGCGTGCTTTTGAGATTAATCGACTCATTGAGTTGGAAAAAAAATTTTAATAATCTACCTGATACTTTTGCAAACTGTCAACTTTAGTAAGTTGCCAATGTAGATAATTTTCTTTAGCACTGTTTTATTTATTGTAGCTTGCCAACATATTTGTATAGTTTTCAGTTTGTGTTTTATAGCAGATTTTAGTAAGCCCATCTGGAATCATGCAACTTGAATCATGTACACCGTCTAGTACGCTGTTGTAACTCTAATGAAATTCGGTGCTCTTTGCATCGAAATTAAAAAAGAAAGAACAATTGCGCGTCAATTAAATGTCTCACTTTTAATTATTGATATAGTGCCCAACCTCTCTCCTAATAGGATAGATGGTGTGTCACAGATAAACAAGTCTTTCACTTACAGCTGATACAGCTTAGTATTTTGATCAAAAACACCTTTGGGCAGGTCCTTCAGCTGGTTGTTATTCAAGTACCTAAAAATAAATAATCACAGCCTGACATTAACTATCACTTTACTTAATTATTAACTTGAATGAGAAAGCAGCTAAAGGTTAATAATTATCTTGTTTAATTCAATGTTCAGTTGAAGAAGTCGCATTCCCAGGGCCTCGTTAGATGACTGAATTAGTTTAAAAGCTAAAAGGTAATAACAGCATTGACAATGTCAAATTTCCAAAGTCTGGTCCCCAGATCCAGCCATGCCACTCAACAATATAATCTAAGCGTTCGGTCTCGATGGATTCGTTCTGCGCATGATATTTTTTTCCGCTGTATTCGGGGGACTAAGTAACCGTAAGCGGAAACTCGTAAAGCATACGTTTGTCAGTACAACAATCATGGATTCCATGGATACACTGGAAAAACAACCACCGTCTCTAATAAAAGTAGCCGCTGAGTAGTAGTCCAGGGTCAAAGATAAGCCCCGTTACTGCGTTCCCTTTGCGTTCCTTATGCGATCCCCTCATTAGCTATACTTAGTCATGACGTCACAATATACCTTCCTGCATACTAATTTGGATTTCCCTGTTTAACTAATAAATATTAATAAACGGAATCCCTTTTCATGACGTCACTACCTATGCCTATACCAACACAATAGGAACAATAGGCCGGCCCAAACTTGCCCGCTCTATTCACACCCTGATTGGATCTTAAGATTTGTATTGTCTGTTTCGGGGCCCCGTCCACACGTATCCGGATATTTTTGAATCCGCAACTTTTTTGTTGCGGTTTGGTCTTCCATCCACACGTATCCGGCGAATTCGGGCAAATACGATTCAAATACGATTCACGTGTGGACGCGAATATTTTCTAATCCGTAACAAAAAAGTTCCGGATTCAAAAATATCCGGATACGTGTGGACGGGGCCTGAGTAAAACGCGTGACTTTTACGAGAGCGTCATTCCTGCAACTAGAGCCTGCTTTCAAGAAATATTTGCTTCGAGTTTGTTTATTGCAAACCTTCATTTCTGTCAAAATGGCTTTCAACAAGATTTATTTGGACATTGCATCTCTTCGCAAGAAGCCTGTGAAAAGGTGGACCAATATTCCTCCTTATCGATGGTATCATATACATTTCGCAGCGCTAGCATCGAACAAGTGAAAAAATGTCTTCAGTTGGTTTTGGAGAAAAAAAAACTATGTTTCAACGCTTTGGACGTTTGATTCAGTGGAGGATAATCATATTTGTGAAGCCTGTCTCAATATGTATGATGTTGCGAGCTACAGTTTGCTGTTGGACGACGAAAACATTCTCCATTTACTCATAAAGACCCTTTGCTGTAATATGGGTGATGTTCTTGGATGCTTACTCGTGCGAATGGGTACTGAACGTTTCAGTTTAACAATTGTAAACACCTTAGGCCCAGTTCAAACGTCGAACTTCACATGTGCCGAACCTAATTCAAATGAGCAAGAACAATAGATTTTGCTCATTTGCATTAGGTTCGGCACATCTGAAGTTCGACGTTTGAACTGGGCCTTATAGGATTTTGATGTACTCAATAAAATTGCGCAGTATAAAAAATCGCTTCTTATTCTTATTTACCGCCGTTTTAGCCGCTACATCGCTAGAGTCTATATCGATTTTCAGTTTGCCAGCCATCACCCACGTTAAGTTTTACAGCTTTACCGGTAGCTTCATAGTTTAAACTTTAACTTATACGAACTCACACTGAACTAAATTTGCATGAAAAATTAACACCTCGGAAAAATAAACAAAGCAACTGGCAATTACATGCGTCACTAAAACAATAAACCACACTTTATTAAGTTCAAACTATATTTATTGATAACAAACGATATACAGGCAATTTAAAAGCATATTTGGAAAGGAAAAGACAGAGTTGGTTTAGTCTTTTTCATCGGGAAGAGCTTGTTTGACAAACCATCCATTGAGTAAGAATTTTCGCTTATCGATGGCGAGTTCTGTCGATTCGAGCCAATCAAATCCCTCTGTGTCTTTTAACTCTTGTTGGGTTTGTATAACTTTACGGAAGGTCCAATCTTTCTTCAAAGCACGCATCCATTGTAGATTCTCTAAGAGTATTTTTCTCAGTTCCTTTCTATAATGCGAGCCACGTTGTGTGAATCTCCGTTTTGCTCGTATTAATTTATCAAAGCATTGAATTCGGCTTCGTGGCGACTAAAGGCTTCATCTTGAATACGCGACCAAGGATCTATCTGCTCTTTCTCTTCTTGGGAAGATTCCTTTTCTTCGCTAGATTGAGAGCCTTGAGATGACTGTTCGCTTTCTTGCGAGCTTTCGCTTTCTTGTGAGCTTTCGCTTTCTTCGGAATTTCCATACCCTTGTTCATAGTCGCTCCACATCGTGATCTTTACTGCACAAGTGCTGACAACACACCAAACTAATCTGAGCTGGTTGTGTCTTTCTGTTATATATTTTGATAGAGGCGCGGTTACACGGCAAAATCCTTATGAATTGATTTGTGTTTTGTTTGAGAACAAAATGTTAGAATGAAATAGCTTTACGGATATTCCGTGAATTCACCATATAAAGATCGGATTACAGTCCTGAAGCTTTGCTGGCTTTTTCGGTAGCAAAGGTTTCATCTAAAAACGATTGTACGTTTGGTTCATCTTCGTGTACGTAAATCCACTTGGTTTTTCCGTTTGAATAACGTCTTAATTTAACTGGCCAGTAATTTCCTCCGCACCAATAGACTGTAGGACTCGGACGGGGATTGTAAGTATTTCGGGATTCCGCAAGACCAAACCCTTCTGGTATGGTTTTGAGATGGGGCGCTCCTTCCAAATAATTTCGCCAAACTGGTATACTCGCTTCAGACCAAACAACATCAACTGGTTTCAAAGGTTGAGGTGGAGAGTTGTCTACACATTTGGCGGTTTTTACTGAAGGGGTCGCTTCTACTTGTTCTTCTGATTTCGAGGATTTGTTAATGCTAGGGTAGCGCCGGCAGGAATTCGAAGATGTCGGTCAATACTTGTTTATTTCCTCGCGGGTCTGGTCGGTTGTCAACAAATATATAGCCAAAAGCTCTTTCCGTTTCTTGATAATAGGCCTGTCATGAATCGCTGGCGATTCTTATCAAACATGCGTTCGGCGACGATTCCGATTTGTTTTCGATCGCTAGGACTTCGGAAAAGTGCCACGTACTGAGCATTCCGACTGATATCTGTGTTGAACTTTCCCTTCGGAAACATGTTTTGCAGCAAGAGTGACACTTGCATTTCGGTGGCGGCCTTGAGTGAACAGACGGGAAACGATAGGGCTATCCGTTGCCTGTGCCATCAGATCGTCAAACACCAGCACGTTGTTAAACTTTGGATTAATTTCCCGGAGGTCATCCTTAAAATTTGGAAGCCCACGAAAAAACTGAATGTCGTTTCCGATGGATGATTTCATAGCTTCGTATCTATCCTGCCATTGACTGTAGTACCACAGAATTCGCATAGGTTTCTTGGTTTCGTAGCGAATACGATTTTTTTGTTAGAATCTGTTCTACAAAGAACGTTTTTCCATATTGTGTGGGACCGACTACAAGCATTGAGAACTTGTGACGAAACATAAATTCCGGGTAAGCTTCGGTTTTCAAGGAAACGTCATGGGTCAATTTTGGTCTCTTGACAATACGGGCAGGTTTCACAGTTTCTTTTACAGAAATGGGGCGTTTTCGTGGTTCAGTTATGTCTCTTGGCAAAATCGATTGACAACGATTTACAACGGATGTAGACTCAGTATTCAGTTCCCAACAAACTCTAGCTTCTTTTAAGGCCTCTGACCTTTTTAGTCCAGTTATGTCATGGACAATTTCAAGATGAGAACTCAAGTTAAGCACTCTTGGCTTTTCGCACAACGGACAATTTCGTGGAAACCTTCTCGGCATGACGACTTGTGTATAATGATGGATTTTAACCGGGGTCAGTTTATATATAGTTTTCGATGGAATAAAATGATATGGATATAAAAGGGGAACAGAAAGGTTACAGGAGGGGTACCGGGAGGGTGCAGGAGGGGTACAGGATGGGTACAGGAGGGGTACAGGGAGGGTACAGGAGGGGTACAGGAAGGGTGCAGGAGGGGTACAGGAAGGGTACAGGAGGGGTACAGGAAGGGTACAGGAGGGGTACAGGAAGGGTACACGAGGGGTACAGGAGGGGTACACGAGGGTACACGAGGGATGCAGAAGGGGTACAGAAAGGGAACAGGAGGGGTACAGGAAGGGCACTCGAAATTATTACGAAGGAACGCCCCATCTCGAAACCATACCAGAAGGGTTTGGTCTTGCGGAAATGAACACCAGTTCCCGAAATACTTACAATCACCGTCCGAGTCCTACAGTCTATTGGTGCGGAGGAAATTACTGGCCAGTTAAATTAAGACATTATTCAAACGAAAAAACAAGGTGGATTTACGTACACCAAGATAAAATCGTTTTTAGATGAAACCTATGCTACCGAAAAAGCCAGCAAAGCTTCAGGAATGTTATCCGATCTTATGGTGAATTCACGGAATATCCTTAAAGTTATTTCATTCTAAGATTTTGTTCTCAAACAAAACACAAATCAATTTATAAGGATTTTGCCGTGTAACCGCGCCTCTATCAAAATATATAACAGAAAGACACAACCAGCTCAGATTAGTTTAGTGTGTTGTCAGCACTTGTGCAGTAAAGATCACGATGTGGAGCGACTATCAACAAGGGTATGGAAATTCCGAAGAAAGCGAAAGCTCACAAGAAAGACAAAGCTCGCAAAAAAGCGAACAGTCATCTCAAGGCTCTCAATCTAGCGAAGAAAAGGAATCTTCCCAAGAAGAGAAAGAGCAGATAGATCCTTGGTCGCGTATTCAAGATGAAGCCTTTAGTCGCCGCGAAGCCGAATTCAATGCTTTGATAAATTAATACGAGCAAAACGGAGATTCACACAACGTGGCTCGCATTAAAGCTGAAAATGCCTTTCTTCCTGCTTATAGAAAGGAACTGAGAAAAATACTCTTAGAGAATCTACAATGGATGCGTGCTTTGAAGAAAGATTCGACCTTCCGTAAAGTTATACAAACCCAACAAGAGTTAAAAGACACAGAGGGATTTGATTGGCTCGAATCGAAAATTCTTACTCAATTGATTGTTTGTCAAACAAGCTCTTCCCGATGAAAAAGACTAAACCAACTCTGTCTTTTCCTTTCCAACTATGCTTTTAAATTGCCTGTATATTGTTTGTTATCAATAAATATAGTTTGAACTTAATAAAGTGTGGTTTATTGTTTTAGTGACGCATGTAATTGCCAGTTGCTTTGTTTATTTTTCCGAGGTGCTAATTTTTCATGCAAATTTAGTTCAGTGTGAGTTCATATAATTTAAAGTTTAAACTTTGAAGCTACCGGTAAAGCTGTAAAACTTAAAGTGGGTGATGGCTGGCAAACTGAAAATCGATATAGAGTCTAGCGATGTAGCGGCTAAAACGGCGGTAAATAAGAATAATAAGCGATTTTTTATACTGCGCAATTTTATTGAGTATATCAAAATCCCATAAGGTGTTTACACTGAAACGTTCAGTACCCATTCGCACGAGTAAGCATCCAAGAACATCACCCATATTACAGCAAAGGGTCTGTATGAGTAAATGGAGAATGTTTTCGTCGTCCAACAGCAAACTGTAGCTCGCAACATCATACATATTGAGACAGGCTTCACAAATATGATTATCCTCCACTGAATCAAACGCCAAAGCGTTGACACAGTTTTTTTTTATCCAAAACCAACTGAAGACAGTTTTTCACTTGTTCGATGCTAGCGCTGCGAAATGTATATGATACCATCGATAAGGAGGAATATTGAACCACCTTTTCACAGGCTTCTTGCGAAGAGATGCAATGTCCAAATAAATCTTGTTGAAAGCCATTTTGACAGGAATGAAGGTTTGCAATAAACGAACTCGAAGCAAATATTCTTGAAAGCAGGCTCTGTTTGCAGGAATGACGCTCTCGTAAAATTCACACGTTTTATTCAAACAGACAACACAAATCTTAAGATCCAAACAGGGTGTGAATAGAGCGAGCAAGTTTGGGCCGGCCTATTGTTCCTATTGTGTTGGTATAGGTATAGGTAGTGACGTCATTAAAAGGGATTCCGTTTATTAATATTTATTAATTAAACAGGGAAATCCAAATCAATATGCAGGAAGGCATATTGTGACGTCATGACTAAGCATAGCTAATGAGGGGAACGCATACGGAACGCAAAGGGAACGCAGTAACGGGGCTTATCTTTGACCCTAGACTACTACTCCGCTGATAACTTTGTCCAGGCATTGCGCAAGGAGGCACCTAGCAAAAGCAAATATTCCACACGTCTTAAGTCTGTAGCTAACTTATTTGGCGCATACATTTTTTTGTTTTCAGAAAACGAACAGCATAAACGCATGGCATAACAAAGAGTGCTTATGGGATGTTTTTAATATTTTTAAAATCTGTTTTCAGAAATGAGTTTTAAACACCACTTGGTACAAACGTAATTTCAGCCCCGTAATGTAAGTTTATTTACGCAAATTAATGCAAATAACCACATTTCGGTTTATTTCCCGTTAATTTGCAGAAATTAAAATAAATAAAAACTTGTTTTTGTGATTTCTTTATTTGAAATTTCTCTCTGATTGACAGCTGTCGATCTTCCTCAAAAGTTGGTCAAACTGACCAAAATTCTGTCAAATGAATTTGGTGACTGCTCTAATTCAATTCCTTTTTGGTTGAAGTTCTTAGCATGACATGAAGGAAGATTTTATTAGGCCATTTCCACTTAGCGGCATTCGCTTTAAGAATTAGCTCTCGTAATCAAGCTTTATTTGCCAATAGCAGGAAGTTCTGATAATATATATATAAGGGTTAGGTCATACAGGCTTTGTGGTGGGTAGTGTTCGCGCATGAATGCCCGATTCAGATCTCTGCGATTGATACATATTTGTAAGGCACCTGAGCGCTGTTTTACGGGCGATGTATTGATCTCTGAACTCTGGGATCAATACATACTCGTACGGCACCTTTGTGCTGTTTCTCTGGCGTTGTAATTGTAATTTTAACTGTGATTTCGATACTACGTATGTTCTTCTTCTTCGTGTGTTCTTGCTATGTAAACAGCCTTTTAAACTGTAATTTTGACCTTTGTTTATCAGCTTGTCTCGGATTTTGTGAGAATTTGTGACAAAAAAAAAAAAAATCCTGTAGTCGGATTCCTTGAAAGCACAGTCTCTGGACAGCAGTTTTAAGTTAGTTACGAACTTCTCCACTGTCTCTGTCTTGCTTTGTACGCGATTGTGGAATTTCCACCGGGAAAACACTGGGTTACGCTGCACCACGCACCTGAGCAAACAGCTTGCAAGCTGTCCACTGAACATCAGTTCCACGCGTTGTCGAAACGCTTACACGTTTGCGGTAAATTTATGGTCCGGAGCCCATCTGGGGAGACTGAGTGACACCGGCTAAATCCATTTATGAAACCTTATCCCGCTTCTGATACCACGTAAAATCCCTGTGTTAAATGTTTTATTTAACGTCACAATTTCTAACAGTTACAGATCACAGCAAGTTCAATCCAATATGACGACTCTGTCAACCGAGTAACTGCAGAAGCATCATCGGCCGGGCCACTTTGAATCTATACCCTGGAAAAAGCTGAATACGTGGCTACGCCGTCATTCTTTCCCCGCTCTTTTTCTTTCTTACGTTTTAAGAAGGAGACATATACATATTGTATGTCTATTCCAGGGGACAGTGGCGACGTGACTACGTGGCTACGCGGCTACGATGCTACGTGGCTACGCGGCTACGCGGGTACGTGGCTACGCGGTTTCGTGGCTACGTGTGCTAAGGTATTTGCGTAGCCGCTTAGCCTCTGTTTCCAGAAGTGTTCTCGAGTGGCTGGGTATTCTGCAGTTAAGTCTAGATTCACTTTGCTCATGACCAGCCATAAAAGAAATCAAGCACGACATATTTGGCTTAAAATTGCCGCAGTTGCATCCAACTAGTGTGAGTTCAACTGGATGGCAGAAGACATTGATAGCTTTCGCTTCTTGGATGGCGAAAGCTTGAAGAGGAACAGCCGACGAATTCCGACGAAGAACATCGACTCTTGATCAAATTTGACTCTTGACTTTTGTCACCAGGGTTCACAAACTACAAATGAAAAGGAAAGGGCACTGTAAAGAAAAGAACTATTGACCTCCAAAGGCCAACAAGAAGCGAACCTCGTATTTCGATTTAAGCTAAAGCATCCCACGTTTACAGGCGCAGTTTATCCGAATGAGAACAGGACTCCGTAGCTCTGCGAACAGCTCTTCGGAGGTCTTTTCATCGGCGAATGTTGGTATCAATGATACCCTTCGTTCGGACATACTTTCTAGATAACTCCAGTACATTTCCCCACAGTGAAAGACAACACATTCCACGCCTTTCCCGTTTACACTGAATTCTTCTTCTGACACGCAGTGGACGTAGATCAGCCTTATTATCTTGAAAGCCGAACATTTCGCGGCAAAGCACGTGTGAAAAGAAGTCGCCATTACCTGCGAAAGTCGCTCACTCGAGTCTCAGGAAGAACGATAAGGTCACCTCACGCACTTCCCTTCATCTCACCCTTTGCGCTTTTTGAAACTTTGCGCTTATTGAGAACAAACCCATGCAGTCTTGGGAGATTTCGAGTCCTCTTTACTTAACCGAGGTTACCCTCAGGAGCTCGTTGAAAATATTTTGCCTGTCATAAAGTTCTCATTCTCGTACCCAAAGCTCCGCGGTTTTTTTTTAATTAAGTCTCGTGTAGCCCTGGTAACTGACAAAAATTCAACATTTTTATTGACCGTTTAAAAACGAATGCGCAACAAGGTAACCCAGTTTTGTTGTTTGGTTTAGCAGGTAAAGATACGGCTGCTAAATTTGAAAGTAAAATGGGATCGATTGTCCCTACATGTGAGCGATCCGTTTCCGAAAATAATCAGTATGTGTCTTGGAAGACCAAGCTACGAGCAGCTACGAATATTAAAGAAGTATGTTGCTTGGTACAGGGACGAGTAAAGAGAGGGAAAATCCTGAAGAAAGCCCAAGACCGAAAAGAAATATTAACACTAGGTGATCCATTTTAAATAATAACAACAGAACAACGCTAACAGCACTCTTGTAAGCTGTAAGCAAGTTATATCTCATTTATTAGGTAGTATTCTTTGCTGAAACGTTGAAATACAAACCTAGGGAAACGAAGGTCACTTAAGGTGGCTCCCAACAGTTTCCAACACTTTTCAAGACCTAGAATTTTCGAAAATTTAAGGTGGCTCTGAACCCCACCTACAGATTTTTTTTAAACTTTGCCAAAAGTTGCATCTTATCCTACTGATCAAAATTCGACAATAAAATATGGGGTACACCGAGTCATTTTTTAGTTATTAACACTTAAAGCCAAAATAAAGGGTGTTCTCAGCACGGTATGCTGTTGCTATAGAAACATTTTATGCCACAAAAATGATAACAACGCGTTTACCAATCATTGGGCTTTCGTTCGATATCATGATTGTAGCATCAACTGATAAAGAGTGGTTTTAATGACTTATCAAAGTCTAAGTCTTGAAAAGTGCTGGAAACTGTTGGGAGTCACCTTTAAGCCCAATTAAAAAAAATATGCATACAAAACAAACATTCCTAGATACTTCTTACCACTGTACAATGAAGTCAGAATTCCTTATCAACGACCACAGTTTGTCTATAAACAAACTTACCTGCGCCACAAATGATTTGCTCGGATATGATAGCGTTCAGTAGCGAAACGATAAATACACAGCTCCCAAACGAATGGAATCGGTTGAAATATCGAGGCTTATCAAAAACAAGTAGGAAAAATACAAAGACAATCTTTCTTTTAAATAACGGCAGCACGCAAAACTTTTCTTGTTTCCTTTTCAGCAAGATTCTTTCCTCTAATTGTTAAGTCTTGTACAATCTTTTCGAACGCCAAGCGAACATAAAACATTCTCGTCTCCAGAGCTCAATCAAACGAAACGAGGGCTCTGGCGACCAGAATGCGCACACCAAAGGCTTTTTTTTAGTTCCAGTTTCTGATACTTTGCAAGCGCAATAGTACATTAATGCATTTGGCAGGAGCTAACGAATGTCGTGGATTTCAAGACATCCGGAAGGCTTTGTTCCCAGAGTCCTTCGTTTACCGCTGACGAAATGAAAAAAGGGCTCTGGGGGCGAAAATGTAAAGCTCTCAACTAAAAATGCGGCTTTAAAAGCTAAAATTATGACATCTACTAACATTTTGCATCTCGTAGCAACTTACAATCGGGCTTCACCCAACCTTAAAACAAAAAAGATTCGCGTGCAGCAATGGCACCTCATAAAAGGCAACACTAATCCCTCTGAAATATCTCCATACGATCCTATTGTCGCTTATAGAAAGGATAAATCGCTTAAAGACTTTCTTGGCAGAGCTTAAATTCCTTCAATCGATTTAAACAACACATACGGAGTTATGCGGAGGGTGACAACATTGCAAACATAACTATACCATGAAAATTTGCTGTTTTATCCCCGATTCGCGATTCTGGTACTGAGCAAGCGCAATAGTACATTAATGCATTAGGCAGGCGCTATCGGATCAGTCTTGAATTTCAAGACATCCGGAAGGCTTTGTTCCCAGAGCCCCTCGTTTTCCGCTCACGAAACGAAACGAGGACTCTGGAGAGGAAAATGTAAAGTTCTCAACTAAAAATGCGGCGTGCAACCTAACATTAAGACATCTACTAACATTTCGCCTCTCTTTACAATCCTGCGTCACCCAAACTTAAAAAAAAAAAGATTCGCGTTCAGCACCAGCACCTCATAGAAGGCAACACGAATCTCTCTCAAATATTTCCATACGCTCCTATTGTCGCTTAGAGAAAGGGTAAATCGCTTAAAGACTTTCTTGGCAGACGAGCTTAAATTCCATTACTCGATTTAAGCAACACATACGGAGTTATGTGGTAAGGAAGTTGACAACATTGCAAACATATCTATACAATGAATATTTGCTGTTATATCCCGGATTCGCATAATTTAAAATTATTGATCACATAACATGCCACGTGATCACATTTTAGGTAACGCGTGCAAATTTGAGCATTAAGGCAAAAGAGGACATCAAAATTTACATTCAGGAAAAAAACTCATCCTGTTCTAGGTAATCTGGCCCAAGATATTGTGGATCATCCATTTTTTTCGGAACAACCCCGGAAACACTGGCCCGGCCATTTTGCCACGAAACCTAATAACATCGAAGCAGGTTATCTTATATATGTGATGAGTGTTTACCATAAATATTTGATTTTTTAGTCGCAGTTTATGGATAAATCGTCCCCCAACCTTGCTCCCAGTAGGACTAATAATTAAACTTTTCATTAAAATTATGAAAGTTTATTTAGTAGACTACGAGAAGTCCCTCATTTCTTTCAGGGATAGTCGAGCAAGAGATCACACAACCGCGCGTGAAAAAATTGCATCTGCAAAAAGACGCGATTTCTTTAGGTGCAGTTTATGGTACAGTCTTCCCCCAACCTCACCCCATAATGGCCGACGGCTTGTATATATAACTGAATATTTTGAACAAAAATAACTTTGCTGGGAGGTCACTCAGCTGGTTGTTTATTTGTTACAAGAACATACCAATAAATAATCAGACCCTGACGGTAACTATCAGTTTGCTGAATAACTAGAGTTAAAAAAATGTAACTATAGCGCAGTGATTCTCTTGTTCAATTAGATGTTTATTTAAAAAATCGCTAAAACGCTAACAGGTGTTAATAACGGCAATGATAAATTGAACTTTTCATAGTCTATTTCCCAGATCCAACACACTCAACAATATAAAGTACGGGATGGGTCTGGGGGGAGGGGGGGGGGGGGGGGGGTTCGTACTGCGCATGATGATTTAGTCCTCCGTATTTGGGGAACTAATTAACCGTTAGCGGAAACTCATTAAATGGAAGCTCGCGACAATTATCAAACTAGTTGAACATTGGACTGTTAGAAGGATACAAAAAATATCCCGAACCGCTAAAGTCAGTCTGCCTTTAACGTATTCGGTAAATATAGGCGAGGGGATATAAGTTTTTGTTTTTAGCAAAAACAATAGCATAAACACACGGATAACAGAAGCGTGCTTTTGGGATTAATCGGCTCATTGAGTTGGGAAACTATTTGTAATAACTCTACCTGATACTTTTGCAAACTGACAACTTTGGTAAGCTGCCAATGTAGATAATTTTCTTTATCAGTGTTTTATTTATTGTAGCTTGCCAACATATTTTTATAGTTTTTAGCCTGTGTTGTATATCAGATTTTCGTAGACCCATCTGGAATCCTGCAACTTGATTGACTGAACAATGCACTGTCAGTATGCTGTTGTAACTGGAATGAAATTTCGGTGCTCTTTTCATCGAAATTAAAAAAGAAAGAACAATTGCACGTCAATACAATGTCTCACGTTTATGATTGATATAGTACCCAACCTCTCTCCTAATAGGATAGATGGTGTGTCACAGATAAACGACACTTTCACTTACAGGCTTATCAGCTTAGTATTTTGATCAAAAACACCTTTGGGCAGGTCCTTCAGCTGGTTGTTATTCAAGAACCTACCAATAAATAATCACAGTCCGATGTTAGAGTGGTTTTACTTAACACGTGATACACTATCTAACAATTAGTGTGTGATAGTCCAAATTATAAAACAAAAGAAAACAATGGAACTATAGTCTAATAGTACTATTCTACTACTGAACTATTTCATGGTCAAAGTAAAATCACTCTAACTATCACTTTACTTAAATATTAACCTGAATGTGAAATTTGTAAAGGTTAATAATTATCTTCAGTTGTTTAATTTAATGTTCAGTTGAAGAAGTCACATTCCCAGGGCCTCGTTAGACGACAAAATTAGCTAAAAAGTTAACCGGTAACAGCATTGACAATTTCAAATTTGCAAAAGTCTGGTCCCCAGATCCAGCCACTAGACGATATAAAGAACGGGCTGTGTCTGGATGGGTTCGTACTGCGCATGATATTTATTCCTCTGTATTCGGGGACTAAAAAAATTAACCGTTAGTGGAAACTCGTAAAGCATAACTTTGTCAGTACAGCAATCATGGATTCCATGGATACACTGGAAAAACGACCGTCTCTAATAACAGCAACCGCTGATATCAGTTATCTCCTCGGTGGTCCCAAAAAATATTGGTATAGTATTAATTGTGGGTTTCGCCGTAATCGGGCTATCAGTGACAAAATTAAATCAAACATCAGTTAAAAAAAAAATTGAATTGGCAAATTTGAAGAGCCAATGTCAGTGGGGATTTAGTGTCATTTCATAAAGCAAACAATGTTTTTTAATTAACAGAAACGTAAATACGATGGTAAAGTTTTGTGATAAATTATATATTACCATTCAGAGATGGACTGGGTCTGAAGGAATTGCAAGTTCAAAAAAAAAAAAAAAAAAAAATAGCCTAACTTTTTTCAAGTTGCCACATTTTTGTTTCCAAAATGGACTAGTACAGATAATGATTTGTTCCTCTTTCACGAATTGGTTGAGTTCTTTCTTTATGTGTTTTAGTGATATTTTGTAAATATTTAAAGATATTGTAGCATAGTTAGAACCATAAAAGATCACAATCTCCCTGGCACTGCTCCTTTAATCTTATGTAAAATATTTTCACGAGCCAGGTGAATCAGACAACGCGTATCTCCAGTTTCCGTGGTATAAAGTGTCTTGTAGTGGGGATCTTCCTCTGTGGATGAAATGCTGGTCCATTCCATTATTATATTTCCAGTACAAATTTAGAAAGGTCGGCGTGTGAGGAACTTGAACAACATGGCGACAAAGTCCAGGCTCAAGTCGCGGTTTGACCTTCAGATCAAACGTCCGACGCGCTAACCACGAGAGCATCGCGCCTCCACATATTGAAAATCGATTGCATGTTAGTGTGAATCGGGATCTTTAATAACTGGGCCTTTGGTGCATTTCGTTCCAAACGCGTTTGAAAAAGCTAACAAAAAGTGAGATGTTGGAAATTAGCGGCTGTTGGCAAGCTCCTAGCGTATCGTCCAGCTTATACCGATATAATGTGCCATAGTCCTGCAAATTGCAAATTGCTAGGATTAGTGATGTCAAAACAGTCCGACATTGGTGATAAAGAGAAGCATGGGATAGCTTTTGACATGCCTGAATAGCATTTACTGACTGATGAAGCCGTCAACATCACTTATTTGCTAATGCCAATTCGAGACATTTCTTTTCTGAGTGAGGCAAACACATTTAGCATTCTCCGTACCTCGCACGAACACTCATCGAATATAACTACAATCACTTTTCTACTTTTTTTACCGTTCATAAAGGGTTGTAGTAACCAAGGGGTGGTTGTCATTATAAGAGACTGTGGACGTCACTTGCAGCACTGACTGTATGCATCTATTTTCCATTTTTTTTTTCGGAACATATAGCACTTTATAGTACTCAAATTAACGTTATTTGTTTGAGTTTTGCGGCGAGTTCACAAATAGTGTTCCTATTCTAACGAAATTGGAGGATCTTGGGCTTCTCCAGCTATTATTTCTTTTTAAGTGATTTCCTCTCTTTGTGTTTATCTTTACTGCAATTAATAGACATGCCAGATTCTATAATAATCTTTTATCAAATCGCATATAACATTTAAACTCCGTTAAAGTATGTTGTATCCACGAACTTATATATCTTTTCACGTCAGTAATGCTCATGCATTACTGATGTTTACGTGTACTGCTAAAGTACAATTGCACTGTTGACGGACACGAGCACGTGTAAGTGCAGTACACTTCGACCATGACTTGCAACACTCCTGTAAAATATATTTACGTCAGCAGTGCACGTGAACAGCTCGCAACCTATCCATTAGGTTGTGATCCAATATGTTGCTGTCCTAAATGCTAAAGCATTGGGCTGACACGTGACCCGAATAAGGCAAGAAGGGCAAGCAAATTCAAACCCTGTGCAGCCACAATATAAGCTTTAGTTTAATTAAAGCTACAGCAACTTCGAAAACCTTAACTTTGTTTACAGCCGTGGCGTACGTTGTTTATCTTAAAAAAAATCCTAAATAAATTCCGGTACGCATAAACTAAGGGACGGACCATTAGTTGAGGAGGGGGGGGGGGGGGGGGGATGTTGACATGCAAACATTTTTTTTTTGTGTGTCTCCGTCCAACTGCCATACTTTCAGCAAACATTTTTTTTTTCTTTATTTCTTACTTGCATTTATAGCCTCTTACTTGCGTTTATAGCCTCTGCAAATAATTTATTTCAGAATTTTCCAAAAAAAAAAATGGTCCGTCCCTAAACGGCTTTGAATAGAAGCTTGTGTGCCTATCCGGGCTATCCTCCCACAACAACAAAATGAGCTGAATTACATCTGGCGTGTATAGAAAAAGAGGAAATTTCATATATTCAGCAACTAACATGTTTCTTTCTTTTAGACCGGATTGAGACCAACGCGCCTCCATATATTGAAAATAGAAATCAGGCCGGGTTTCACTTGCGCGAATCGGATTTTGAATAACTTGGCTCTTGTTTTACGTGTTGATTGAGAGCATTTCTTTACTCAACTCGCGTTTGAAAAATCTAACAACCTAAAATGAAATGTAGTAACTGATCAAGCTTGAAGTGTACAGTCTGTTACTATAGTGATATATTGCTGCCTCGTCCCCACTTCTCCTCCACATTTTAGCGGGGTGTGCTTGGAGTTGTGGGGCTGATGCACTCGCGTTTTGCATCCTTCTCAGGATGCCCAGCGCACCTGTTTCCCGCGCTAGACCGGTGCCTGGTGACGAGACAGGATATTATATTGTGCCATACGTCCTGTGTACTGCTACAGTATAACCAACAGAGGTCGTGTAACGTGATAACGAGAATCATGATTTATGACCACTTTCTCTTTATCGCGATTTACATTGTTGCTGTTGTTGTTGTTTTTGCTGATTTTTGTAACTGTGAACGTAAGTCTAATTTTAAAATTGCCTTACGGTAGAGTGACCAATTGGCCAATTCACTGTCATTTAAGAAACAAGGAGTCTACTTGTAAATTAAAAAATATCGACAAATACGAATAAATAGTTTTAGCGTAAAAATGGTACATAAGGGTAACACTTAAGCCCCCCATAATATTTTCTTATGATAAAACACTCGCAAAGGCAAGTCATTCCCCTGGTTGGCATCCAAGCGCCTATGGACAAATAGTCGTGGAGGCAAGACTTTCAGTTATTTGTTGTTGAAGTACATTCCAGCAACTAACGACAATACGGCGTTAGATCTGCTTAGCTAAGTCTATAACTGTAATAGATTCAGATTTTTACTTTCTTGGGCCCGATCGCCACATCCTGCATTCTCGGTACTAATATTATACATACATCAAAAAAATTCTATCAAACCTGTGTGGGAGAAAGAGGTAGGGGATGAGTTACTCGAGTTGCCGATAGAAATCATACAGGATCACACAGGTCAGGTGCTTGACAACAAGAGGACCTAATCCTATCTGGTCAGCGGTCATTATCCCCAGGTTAGTGAGAGATCATAATCCTTTCCCTCCTTTCCATGGAGACCTAATCCCCAGGCCACTGAATGGTCGTAATCCTCTCCAGGGTTCCAAACATCAACAGATTTGGCACCATTGTTACCAGGATAACAAAGCTATCCCAGTGGCCCACTCTACCAAGGTAGCTGACCATGTGAGTCTACGAGGTAAAGGTGACCTGAATGGAGCACTTCATCCTTTCACGAGTTTATTTACTTGAAGAACCGATCTGATCTGAACAATCGTGCAATGATCTAAACATGTTACACTAACAGATCAATATTGACGAATCGTAAGTAGCCGGGACCGGTCCTTCTGTAAGGCACTTTCAAGTGAAGTAGGTATCCTTAATAGAGATTTATTTTATTAATGAGAAAACTAAAGCTACAATGCGCAGCCACATTACCTGAAGCCAAAACACTGGTGGAGTTAAAGTTTATGATTGTGACATATATAACTAATTCTCAATAGGCAGACATGCTTCATGAATCAAAACACATGGACGGTATAATAAAGTGACAATTATAATAATGTCTCAAAGGGCAGACATGCTGCCCAAGTCCACCAGCATTACAGCAGCACTTGGCTGGATAACTATAACATTTGTAACAAATTCCCTCTGCATCGCGGATAAACACAGTACAGATAAATAGCAGAAAGATCAAAGAATTAAAAAAAAAATAACTAAAGAAACAAGGACATGTAGATGAAACCGCGTGACATAGCGAAAAGGCGGCAATGTGACTGGCCTAACAATAGCAAGACATGCTAGCACATGGAAGAATTTGGCCTTTGGACAGAAAAGTGAGCGTTTGCTTTGATAGCATATTGTGTGACAGATCTATTTTTTTCTAGTAATACATTGTGTAGCTCGTTAACTTTTCTTTTCCCCTTTCTATCTCATTCATTGCGCAAGCGTGAACGAGATGTAGTAAATGGTTATAGATATGCACTCGATGTCCCTCAGTCGTAAACTTTTGTCCAGGGGGTGGGGGATACTTTTTTATATAAGCTATATAACGGCACCAAAGGATATGGTTTGTAATACGGTAAGGGCTTCAGAAGCGCGCCGCACACCTCCGCTAAAATTTTTGAGGAGTACCCCCGGGGCTATTTTTAAATTCCCCAGGGTACTGGCATGTCACAAGGAATGACGAACTAAGAGAACACATCCCCATGCTCCTATGATAGTTTTTCAATCTCTTTTAAGCTTCGCGCCACGCGGTGAAAGTTATTTTTAGTTCTCGTCCCCATGGTCGCGCGGCCAATGATCAGTTCGAATCGTGCAAGCTGTTCGCTTGCCGTTCATCAGCCATTCACAAACGGTAGGAGGCCGTTCGAAAGGCCGTGAGTGGCCGTTCAAAAAAAAATATATTCATCGTTCGAAAGGCTGCTACTAGCCGTTCAAAAATATCTTCAGCCGTTCGAACGGCTAGGGTTATCCGTTCAAATAAAATCTTCAGCCGTTCGAACGGTTAGGGTTATCCGTTCGGGAAAAAAAAAATATTCAGCCTGTTCGAACGGCTAATGTTAGTATCCGTTTAGATCAAAGATTTCCAGCTATTAGAATGGCTATCGAAAGAGCTTTAGATGGATGTCAAAAAGTGTGTTGCGTTACCAAATGCAAATTATACAAATTTTGGCAAACATTAATTCGCAAAGTTATGCTTCGGTTAGCAGCTCGAACAGAAAAAAAATCTGATGGTTTCATCGTCCTTGATAAAGTGCTCGGTAAAGGTAAACATTAAGCGTGCAATTTACTTGAAGAGTTTTGATTTTAAGACCATAAAAGACCCCGGTTTGATTTTAACTTTTGCCGTCGGCAACTTAGCGTAAATGACCCAAACAGTGACCCTAAAATCATTTTGGTTTTGCACGCTTAAGAGTGTCAGAAAAGTTATGCCTGCTTTCGTTGGGGTGTTTGGCACACTAGCTATTGTTTTGTAGCCGCTGCGGAGCCCCATACTCATAGAACCTATGAACCTAGAACCTGTGCCAGTCATTTTTCATGGTCATGGCTAGCGGAATGTTTCGCGGGCGCGTCGTGTGCCCGCCCGCCGATGTCACGTCGCATTTTTTTCGCGTTTTGCTATTATAACGGAGAAGTGAAGTTGCTATTTCCCTTCATTTTTTGCGGTTTGCTACTCAAGACAGGGGGATACTCAGAAGCCGCTTTTAATTAGTGAAAAAAGCAGAGCATTCAGGGATAAAATCTTGCTTCAAGGAACTTCATACGTTTTTATCAATGGCCCATTTCACACTAGAAGACGGACAAATCGTCTGGACGGACAAGTCGTCCGACGATTTGTTCGTGTAATGTGAAATCTAGACGGACAACTCACCTAGTGTTGGTCATCGTAAATTCATATCTGAACGAACAAACAGACGATTTTGAAAGCAAGGGGCCTAGCACTAACTGGCTTGGTTACCATGGTTTCCCATAAACCATCACTCCCTTTACTAGTTCCATTCCCCTTAGCGAGTACTGGGACCGAGATACAACCATTTGTTCGTCTGGTGTGAATTTAAGTCGGACTTTTGACGACTTATCCGTCTAGACGAACAAATCGTCCTCGAAAAATCGTCTTAATAGACGGCCAAATCGACGGACAAAATCAGACGACTTTTACGTCCAAAATTTTGTTCGTCCCGTTTTCTCACTAAGACGACTTGTCCGTCTGAGACGACTTGTCCGTCCAGACGATTTGTCCGTCTCTAGTGTGAAAACGGCCAATGCAGGAGCAATGCGGCCATGCGGGAAGATGTTTGTTTTTATTACGGATTTCAGAACCAAAGAAGCGGATATTTAAAGAATTTCCAAGCAAGCGAGCGACTTAAAGGTAAAACATTACATTTTCCTATAGGAATTTATGTTGATATCAATCTGTGATTGACTTTTTCTTTGTGTTCTTGTGTAGTTTTGCAGAGAATTGTTTTGAAAACGTGCTTAACTTCAGTTATCGATTTCTTGAATTTCAACGAAGGCAGCTCGAACTCGATGCGCTATCGAAATGGTACGCGTTTTGCTTTTAAACATAAACTAATGGAGATTCGAATAAAATTTTTCGAGAAAAGATTGTGCTGTCCATTTTTTATGTGTTTGTTCTTTCATTACATAGATTGAAAAGCGATTTTATGTGAACAATACAAGACTCAGATTTTATATTTCTATCCTCACTCGCGTCGCCTTATGCAAATATGTTTGTGTATTTTTCAAATTTTGATTCCCAAATCAGTTTCTCGTGCAATTTTTGAAGGCAACAACTGCATTTTATTCGGAAAGTAGTCGTACTAGTTATTCTAGACGGAGAAAAAGTTGTTTTTGTGAACTTTTGTACAGCCAAATGTACTGTGCAGACGGTCGTGTAATACTGTTTTTGAGAATTGCTAAAAATGAAAAATAGCCCGGTCGTCAACCTGGGGCAGTGCATTATTGTGCTTCCGACCTTTTACCTTAGTTAAGTTTCACCTTACTAAGCTTGTTCATGGAGCGACTCTGTTAGGCTCACCCTTTCTATATGTATTTTACACGTTTGTCTTCTTTAAATTCGGATAACTTTTTTGCGCATCGTGTCGATGTTGACATCTTATCATTTATAGATCGCATTTGCCTGTTGGTCAAATTTCTTCGGAACTTTATAATTTTTCGATAGCCGTTTATTGTAGGCCGTTTACAGCCAACCATTCGAAATTTTTCTTCCGCCGTTTAGCCGTTCAGCGCGAGCCGTTCGAAATAATTCTTTAGCCGTTCAGCCGTTTACAGCCAGCCGTACACAGCTAGCCGTTCGGAATATTTATTTTGCAGTTCAGCCGCTCACTGCGACCCGTTCGAAAAGGCAAAGCGACCAACTCTTAAATTTCATTACGTCATAACAACTGACCCATTAGGTTTCTTCCTTATAGAGTGTTTTCACTGACGTCATATCAAAATTCAGAAGCAGTTTTCGATTGTAAAATGTTTATGGAATTGTATAGAGTTTAAAACTACACATCTGGGCCAAATTTTGAAGCGCAAGAACATTTCATTCAAGAGTTATAGTTATTTTTTTTTAGTAAGATATGCATGGAGCGGCCATCTTGGTGTCCCACTTAGGGACACCAACATGGCGGCCCAAAATTCAAAGTCTTAATAACACCAAAAATCTCATCACAAAATATTGTATTCACTAGAAGAGGCATGAAATCGGCTTATAAGCATCTATAATTCAAAAATAACTTTCAACTACTTCAATTTTGTTTATTTTCACGGCTTATCTGAAATAGCGTGACGAATTGCGTGACACATTTACATCCTTTATAAATCGAAAACGAAACATCGTTAAAACCTGAAACTTTTTGTGAAAGATTATAACACTGGTATCCACATACCATGTTAGAAGCAGCTTTGTAGGATGTATACTTTAGATTTTTGAATTTTTATGACGTCATGTGCAAACACTCTATAATAGCCGCGCAGTATAACTACGCGCTAAAAATAGATTGAAAAAATTGTCATTGAAAGAGGCCCCTGTATGGGGGATTTTTTCTCTTAGTTCAACATCCTCTCTTGCATGTCATCATTTCATTAACTTTTCACATCTCACGTTACCGATTTATACTGCAAATAGAATTAGAATGCAAAGTTAACATTTATCAGTTAAATAATTTTTCGCTTTTTGTTTTAGACTTATTCGCTCAAATCACTGTCCGTTGCTCGCAAAGGCATAAATCGCCAAAAACGTGGATTCTCGCGCGTGTCTTCCAGCGAATTTAATATGTAATGTTTCGTTTCAGATAATGGCTGTTTTGAATACGCTAGAAATAGTCGCGCGTACATAAATAATTTCACTAAATCCAAGGCCATCTCAGAGTCGTCGGCGAAACGAAAATTCAATGGAACGATCTCTTACAAGAAGAAAACAAAACTAGTGATGTATTCCTCCAACTTTATGTATAGCTTCTCAAGCCGCTTTACGGATTCGTGACGGCGAAAGGATATAAACTACAAACAGTGTTTACGAAAGGTCTGCTTTCAAATGAATTTCACATAAATCAGTAGTCTCTTCTTGAACTAGGCCAAAACATAATGCAAACAAACATACGTACTGTACGTTTGTGTAAATATCTACGCTCACATGCTTCACTTATCGGCAACTTGATGGAAACTCTGTACGCTGATGATTGCCAAGATTCGGCCGAAAGGTCATCATTTGGGGCGCCTCTTTTAAACAAAATTGCCTTATTAACATCCAGAATAAAAAATTAATAATCGTGAGAAAAGTGAGCAAAACGGTTCGGTTCAGGACAGAAGTTGACCCAAACTGCCCAACGTCCGCCATGATCCGAGCCACGCCTACTGAACACATGGATAGTACGATCCATGCTGAACACAATAATTACCAGGCTCTGAGCATGGCAAATAAGGAAGACCACGGGTCATTTATTTTGTAGGCTTACAAAGGAAAAAAACTGAGAGGAGCGTAGACTGAGTGCTGTTGTGCATCCTCTCGCCATTGGAGAACCATTACCAGCACAAAATTCAAATTTAGCAAGATAAAATATTATATTCATGCTAAAAGGCACATGCCTTCAAATTGGTTTTTGGCTTCCATTTCGTGAAAGGGGTTTTCCTATACAAGATTGAACTGGCGAAGATAGAATTACACTTCTTTTTTGGGGCAACAGTCTTCCTACTTGTTGCTCGCAATGTCAGACATCATTGATTAGACGTTGAATCAGTGATGGCGTGACAAAGATGGGGGCGGAGCTGTCTATTTTATAGTGGAGTCCTTGTTTAATAGCGCCTCGCATTAACCTAAACAACCCTTCTTAAAGAAAATTTGAGAGTTTACGTATACCGCTTGTCACACAGTCGCGCGCGATATCACGCAATGTAACCTTACATATGAGGCCGTTTACAAATAACGGCGAGCTATATGGCAGAGACAACCAGATCAGCAACAGAACTTACGGTAATAAGCAGTTAGTCAGAACAGCAAGACTTAAATTTCCTGTTTAATCTTTTACGTCTTACAACCTCATTATAAGAACCAAACTGTTTCAATTAGCCAAGATTACCCACTTAGCCAACATACCTTTCAACTCGGTATTACATCAGGCAAACCAGCCCAAAGGTACTAAATTAACAATTCACACTAGCAGAACAAACCCAATCAAGTAATCAAACCCGTTTTAACTTTTCTAATAAGAGGTTTTAAAGCTAACACTATTATCCACACGCACTAACTGAATTACACTTGAAGAAAAGCCTGAGATGACTCCTTCGCTTTCATGGTGATGTGTACTACACATTCAGAGATTAGCTCTTACGTCTTTAGAATGTTTAGTTATGCGGTGTTTTGTTTTTGGTAACTTCAAACATTGAAAGTCTACACTTTCCTTGTCTTTGTTGCAAGATAACTTCTGACTCTTAAAGTGTATATGACAGAATTTTTTTTATTTGCTTAATGGAATCTACATGGCGTTCTGATGAGAAAATCGAAAAGAGTTTTTTCGATATCCATTTTCTTTTCCGTGTTTTAGCTGTCTAAAAATGTGATATTTCACTTCCGGTTGGTTACAAAACCGCGCAAGAAGAAAGACTGGAAATAGTCCGCTGTGACGCGTGATGCCAGTGTCGCGGTTTCTCGGTTCCTCGCATTTTGTGGTGTGCTCTGAGGAAGAAACATGGTTCTTTTAAGGTGCGTTGTCTATGGTTGTAGTAACACGCACCAAGAAACGGAGGAACTGAGAAACCGCGACACTAGCCGCCTTGTATTGACGTCATAGCGAACTATTTCCAGTCTTTCTTCTTGCGCGGTTTTGTAATCCACAGGAAGTGAAATTTCACGTTTTTAGACGGCTAAATCACGAACAAGAAAAATTGATATCGCTCTTAGAGCCCTTTGATATGGTTGTCACATTAACTTAAATTTACATTTAAGTTAATCTCCAGGCTACTGAAAGGTCCCAATCCTCTCCCTTCTTTTCATGGAGTGATAATCTCCAGGCCACTGAGAGGTCATAATCATCTCAATCCTTTCCATGGGATCCTAATTTCCGAGCCAGGGAGAGGTCCTAATCCTCTTCCATCTTTCCATGGGGTGCTAATCTCCAGGCTACAGAGAGGTCCTAATCCTCTCTCTCTTTTCCATGGCCACTTTCAGGTCCTAATCCTCTCCTCTTTTCCATAGGATCCTAATCTCGAGGCCACCGTGAGATCCTAATCCTCTCCCTCTTTTCCATAAGATCTTAATCTCCAGGCTACTGTGAGGTCCTAATCCTCTTACTCTTTTCCATGGCATCCTAATTCCCAGGCCACTGAGACGTGCTAATCATGTCCCTCCTTTCCATGAGATCCTAATCTCCAGGCCACTGTGAGATCCCAATCCTCTCCCTCCTTTCCATGAGATCCTAATCTCCAGGCCACTGAGAGATCCCAATCCTCTCTCTCCTTTCCACGAGATCCTAATCTACATGCAACTGTGAGATCCCAATCCTCTCCCTCCTTTCCACGAGATCCTAATCTCCAGGCCACTGAGAGATCCATATCCTCTCCCTCCTTTTCATAGGAACCTAATCTCCAGGTCACTGGGAGGTCCTGATCCTCTCCTGCCTTTCCAAGGAATCCTGATCCACAGGCCAGTGAGAGGTCCTAATCCTATCCCTTCTTTCCATGGGGTGCTAATCTCCATGCCACTGAGAGGTCCTAATCCTCTCCCTTCTTACCATGGGATCCTAATCAACAGACCGCTGAGAGGTTCTAATTATTTTCCTCCCATCTATAGGATACTAATCCTCAGGTCACTGTGACGTCCTAACCTTCTCCCTCCTTTCCATGGGGTCCTAATCCTCAGGCTACTGAGAGGTCTTAATCCTATCCCTCCTTTTCATGGGATCCTAATCACCAGGCTACTGTGAGGTCCGAATCGTCTCCCTCCTTTCCCTAGGGTCCTAATCTCCAGTCCGCTGAGAGGTCCTAATCCTCTCTTTCCTTTACATGGGATCCTAATCCCCAGGCTACTGAGAGATTCTAATCCTTTCCCTCCTTTTCTTGGGATGCTAATCTCCAGGCTACTGAGAGGCCCTAATCCTCTCCATTCTTTTCACGGGATCCTAATCCCCAGTCTACTGAGACTCCTTTCCATGGGGCGTTAAACTCCAGGCTGCCTTCTAAAACGGGAACATTTTCTCCATCGGTCGCAGGGCCACTATCCTGAGCCGGTTGCGTGGTTCTCATCTCGTCGCTCAGGCTTTAAACGACAGTGCGAGGGAATATAATTTGCAAAACAACACAGCGCCACTTTCGCAGGAGCATGCGGCCAACGCCAATACCAACAATAGTAACTTCACGGAGGCGCAGTTAAATTTCATTACGGTGACTTGTTTTCAAGTTCATCGCTGCTACATCCAGGGAAATCGCTAATGAAGCATTAATCGCCGCAGTTCAGGATCTACAACCCAATTCGTAGAATTTATCTACAACTTTCGATCGTACGCCGCCAGGTATTGATCCCGTCACGCAACAACAACAAGCAACATGCTCTTCGGTCTCACTTCTCTCGTTCCGCGTCTATCCCCTACGCGCGTCTTCCTCGTCTTGGAAAGAGAGACGACCAGCGACTAGTCAGAATTGAGAGCGCGAAGTCTTTTCAAAACCAAAAGATTTACAAAGGACTAAATATTCTTTTAACGTTGAAATTTAGATCAAAATATGAATACCAATTTGAAAAATATTATGCCAAAGGTGATGGTTTTTTACATTATTATTGCTTCACATTTAAACACATACGTTTCTTTTGAGTCTTTTTATCAACATAAAGATTAATATTATGGAAGCAAGGGGATTTTTCAGTATTGTTATGTTCAGTGAGAAGATCAGCTAAGTCCTGTTTTTTTGTGGTTGAAAATGACCTAAAAGGTGTTTTTTATGGGCGTGATCCCCTCCGATACTCTGTTCAGGTTCGTGCTATAAATCAACCAAATGCCACAGTGAGAAGTTTCACCCTAAGGACTAACTACACACAAACAGGGACGAGTAAAGAGAGGGAAAATCCTGGAGAAAGCCCAAGACCGAAAAGAAATATTACCACTAGGTGATCCATTTTAAATAATAACAACAGAACAACGCTAACAGCACTCCTGTAAGCTGTAAGCAAGTTATATCTCATTTATTAGGTAGTATTCTTTGCTGAAACGTTGAAATACAAATCTAGGGAAACGAAGGTCACTTAATGTGTCCCTCAACAGTTTCCAGCACTTTTCAAGACTTAGAATTTTCGAAAATTTAAGGTGGCTCTGAACCCCACCTACAGAATTTTTTTAAACTTTGCCAAAAGTTGCATCTTATCCTACTGATCAAAATTCGACAATAAAATATGGGGTACACCGGGTCATTTTTGAGTTATCAACACTTAAAGCTAAAATAAAGGGTGTTCTCAGCACGGTATGCTGTTGCTATAGTAACGTATTGTGTCACAAAAATGATAACAACGTGTTCAGCAATCATTGGGCATTCGTTTGATATCATGATTGTAGCATCAACTGATAAAGAGTTTTTTTTTTTAAATGTCATTAAAATGACTCATCAAAATCTAAGTCTTGAAAAGTGCTGGAAACTGTTGGGAACCACCTTAAAGCCCAATTAAAATAACATGCGTACAAAACAAACATTCCAAGATATTTCTTACCACTGTACAATGAAATCAGAATTCCTTATCAATGACCACAGTTTGTCCATAAACAAACTTACCTGCCCCACAAATGATTTGCTCGGATATGATAGCGTTCAGTGGCGAAACGATAAATACACAGCTCCCAAACGAAAGGAATCGGTTGAAATATCGAGGCTTATCAAAAACCAGTAGGCAAAATACAAAAACAATCTTTCTTTAAATAACGGCAGCACGCAAAGCTTTTCTTGTTCCTTTCTTTTCAGCAACATTTTTTCCTCTTATTGTTAAGTTTTGTACAATCTTTTCGAACGCCAAGCGAAAAAGACATTCTGGTCTCCAGAGCTCAATCAAACGAAACGAAGGCTCTGGCGACCAGAATGCGCACACCAAAGGCTTTTTTAGTTCCAGTTTCTGATACTTTGCAAGCGCAATAGTACATTAATGCATTTGGCAGGCGCTAACGAATGTCGTGTATTTCAAGACATCCGGAAGGTCCCTCGTTTACCGCTGACGAAATGAAACAAGGGCTCAGCTGGGGACGAAAATGTAAAGTTCTCAACTAAAAATGCGGCTTTAAAACCTAAAGTTAAGACATCTACTAATATTTTGCCTCTCGTGACAGCTTACAATCGGGCTTCACCCAATCTTAAAAAAAAAGATTCGCGTGCAGCAATGGCACCTCATAAAAGGCAACACGAATCTCTCTCAAATATTTCCATACGCTCCTATTGTCGCTTAGAGAAAGGGTAAATCGCTTAAAGACTTTCTTGGCAGAGCTTAAATTCCTTCACTCGATTTAAACAACACATGCGGAGTTATGCGGAGGGTGACAACATTGCAAACATAACTATACAATGAAAATTTGCTGTTATATCCCCGATTCGCATAATTTAAAATTATTGTTCACGTACAATGCCACGTGATCACTTTTAGGTAACGCGTGCAAATTTGAGCATTAAGGCAAAAGACGACATCAAAATTTACATTCAGGATAAAAATCATGCTGATCTAGGTAATCTGGCCAAAGATATTGTGGATTATTCAAGTTTTCGAAACAACTTCCCGGAAGCCCTGGCCTGGCCATTTTGCTACGAAATCTAGTGAAATCGAAACAGGTTATCTTATATACATGTTTGTGATAAGTGTTTACCATAAATATTTGATTTTGTTAGTCGCAGTTTATGGTTAAATCGTCAGGGAACCTTGCTCCCAGTAGGACTAATGATTAAACTTGTCCTTAATATTCTGAAAGTTTACTTAGTAGACTATGAGGAGTCCCTCATTTCTTTCAGGGATAGTCGAGCAAGAGATTACACAACCGCGCGTGAAAAATTGCATCTGCGAAAAGGCGCGACTTCTTTAGCTGCAGTTTATGGTACTTAGTCTTCCACCAATCTCACCCTCTAATGGCCGACTTCTTTTATATATAACTAAATATTTTGATCAAAAATACCTTTACCAGGAGGTCACTCAGCTGGTTGTTCATTTGTTACAAGGACATACCAATAAATAATCAGACCCTGACGGTAACTGTCAGTTTGCTAAACAGCGAAAATATAAAATGTAGCTATAGCGCAGTGATTATCTTGTTCAATTAGATGTTTATTTACAACGCTAACAGGTGTTAATCACGGCATTGATAAAGCGAACGTTGCCATAGTCTGTTTCCCAGATCCAACACACTCATGAATATAAAGTACGGCCTGGGTCTGGAGGGGCTCGTACGGCGCATGATGGTTTAGTCCTCCGTATTTGCGGGACGAATTAACCGGAAGCGAAAGCTCATTAAATGGAAGCTCGCGACAGTTATTAATCTATTCAAACTGGCCGATATGTTCCACGGAAGCGGATTAAGCTCTGGAATGTGACAGAAAGCATGGGATTCACACCAGTTAAGGACGGTGCCACCTATTGTTATTGCGCATACGTTCTGCGCATGCATTGCGCGATAGTCGCGCGAGACACTGGTTATTTTTTAAACGCGAACGCGCGAGGTAAAGGCTAAGTTCCGCTCACTTTTCATGTCAAACTGTAAACTCCCTGGCTCAGTTTCCGCTTAACTTACAAGAAAAATAGAGTTCTCAAAAATCTATGAAAATGAGTTTATAGACCTTCTGCAGCCTAAAACTGCTAAATTCTTTCTCTATTTTGCAAACGACAGAGCCTCGGTAATGAAACTATTTTGAGCAAATTGGCGATGCCGCCTCGATCAGCAGAACGCGTACGTTTTGCCTTTCTTTACGAAGATTGTTTACATTGGCTACTTTTCTCCATTCAAAATTTCAACAGAACTTCAAGTCAAACCAGACTACACTGTAGTGTTTTCTTTATATATATAAAACAAGCATCCTCAAGGCATAAAATCCAAGGAAAGGCTGGCAGGTTGTTATTTCCAATTAGCACAAGTTTTTGTTTTGGCGGCCAAACTCGCGTTGTTTGAAATTTCTGTTTCCAAAAGGTCTAGATGTTAGCAGGCAGGTTATAATTTTAAGAAAAACGACAAAACGTTTTAGTTTGAAAAACATGTTTCGACAGCAACTTCTGTCATCTTCAGTTAATTATTAGTGTACAAAGCGTTGACAGTGAATATATAAGTGGGAACAAATGTTAATTATGCTAGTAACAACAATGTAAATAAAAGCGTGACAATGTGAGAATTATAAGGATAGTTTCAAATTTACATGATGTAATTGTTGATTCAAAGACGGTTTTTCTCTATAAATATGAAAAGCCTCTTTTCATATTTAAATAAACAAAAAGTGTCATCAACATATCGGCGGTAAAATAAAATTTCGGAGCCTTGAAAATTATTTTTTATGGGACATCATGAAAAACTATGGTTGGATAATTTTCAAGGCTCCGAAATTTTATTTTACCGCCGATATGTTGATGACACTTTTTGTTTATTTCACTCGGAACATGATGCCATTTTGTTTTTTGATTACATCAACTCTAGACACCCCAACATCAGGTTTACCATGGAAAAAGAAGCTCAGCACCAATTACCCTTTTTAGATGTTCTAATTGACAATAATGATCCCAATTCTTTTCTTACTAGAGTTTACCGCAAGAAAACCTTTACTGGGTTATTAACCAATTTTTTCAGTTTTACCTCGTACTCTTACAAAGTGGGTCTCATCAGGACTCTTGTTGATAGGGCCTATAAGATTAATAACACCTGGTTGGGGCTACACGAGGACATTACTAAACTTATGGAAATCCTAAAAAAGAATATTTTCCCTGCCCATTTAATTGAAAGAGTTGTAAACCGCTACATTACTGGGACCCTAAGTAATCATTGTCCCCGGGATTCTCTTCCCACTTCACCTACATTTTACTTTAAGCTGCCCTATACAGGCCATTTTTCTGTCGTTACTCAGAAAAAGATTCGTCACTTTATCAAGCACTATTGTAATGATTTGGATATAAAATTAGTTTTTTCTTCCTTTAAGATAGGCAACATGTTTAGCGTGAAAGACCCTGTCCCTGACGGGCTTCGTTCGCGTGTGGTTTATAAGTTTGTATGTGCGGGCTGTAATGCCTGTTATGTCGGCGAAACAACCCGGCATTTTTCCACACGCGTGCGTGAGCACTTAGTCAATGACAGGACCTCGCACATTTTCAAACATCTACTGAATTCTGAACATTGCCGTACCTTGTGTTCACAAGATTGCTTTCATATTTTAGATCACGCTTCTACGAGTTTCCAACTTAAGATAAAAGAGGCTTTTCATATTCATAGAGAAAAACCGTCTTTGAATCAACAATTACATCATGTAAATTTGAAACTATCCTTATAATTCTCACATTGTCACGCTTTTATTTACATTGTTGTTACTAGCATAATTAACATTTGTTTCCACTTATATATTCACTGTCAACGCTTTGTACACTAATAATTAACTGAAGATGACAGAAGTTGCTGTCGAAACATGTTTTTCAAACTAAAACGTTTTGTCGTTTTTCTTAAAATTAAATTTCTGTTTATCTGCAAAAATCTTTTGCCAGTGGCCATTTTTGCGAATAAAAAAAGTATGTAACAAAAGCAGAAGAACAACTGTTCCAGTTAAAGCAAACAAATGTCGAAAAGGAGAATTGAAATGAGCAAAACGTTTTCAAAAAGACCGTTTTTGACAATTGACTAAGATATAAAAACAAGGCTGAAGCCAGCAAGTAAAGAAAACTGGCCGCTCCAAAGCCGGAAAGCATCCGACTAAAGTCTTCCCTCCCCGGATTACTGGCAAGCATGGTTTTTAGTGTAATCTTTCGTAAACACATTCGTGCATTTAGGTACACTTGATTTCCTTTATTCTCTATTATAGGCAAGTGATGTTTTTCGAAGTCGCATCGTGTCAGTTCTCAACTTCTTTGCATCAGAACAAATTTTGATAGGCGAAAAACGTGCCATGATAAACTGACAAGAAATCTTATCTTTTTAGATCAAATAAAGCCGTAGACTTCGGTAAAAAAGTGTTTTATTATTTCACGATTTTTCTGATATTAAAGTGTACCGACTTATTTTTTTCCAAAGTTATCAGAGAAGCCATGAAAACTACGGGAGCTTCACAGAAAATAAACACGCGACCAAATGAAATTGAACAACTCAAGCACTTTTCGACAAATATTTCTTACATTTTGTCTCCAAATAACCGTTAAAAGACTAACCTGCCAATCTAGAGTTTTTCAGCAGCCGACCAGTCACCTCGATATAGCACTGATGTTTTCAAGTTGGTAATGGATCGAAAGAAGATGCACACAATGTAAAGTTCTTGTGCTCGAAGGAACATAATAAATCCGTAGATCCACTGTAGATCAATGGAAGTGAACCGATTTTTGCGTTTTTACTCCTTCTGTGCTGCTTGACCTTGCAATCCCCGAAAAATGTTTCTCAAAAGAGCAACTTACAGCTACAAATAGAATTAACTTTGAATTCTACAATGTTTGTCTTTTTATTGTGCCTGAAAGTAAAAGTTTTGAACGGTAAGCCGTCAAGTGGACATCCCAGCATGCCCCCGAAAAAGACACGCACAATGTTTAACTTACCAGGGAGGGCATAGAAAAAAATGTCGCGGACCGCGAAAACGATTCCGTAAAAGTTGAAAACATCTAAATATAACTTGTAAAAACGCGTGGTGACCCCTACTTTTTATCTTATAAAATGAAAGTGGTAAGCATATTAAGCACGCAATTAATTTTTTGTTTTGGGCAAAAGTTATTTAGACTGTATTTTTGGCGAACGTGGGAAAGCTGTCAGGGCCGATAATGGCTGCCATTGTGATGATTTTGTAGCTTAAAACACATAAACAGTGGTTGTTATGTTACCATTTGTTATGTGTTTTAGAGATTTTTAGAATTATTGTTGCTTTTGTGTATGTATAGGCGAATTCTAAGGAAATCCGCGAAGAAAGAGCTATTTTTCCTTTTTTCGAAAAAATGCTGATGTCAGCATTTTTTCCAGATTGAAGCTTAAATATCTCCGAAAATTGCGTGGTTACCCCCAATTTTCTCTTTGGATTCCAATAGCCCCTGCTAAGATCTACTTTTCCCGCATAGTCAAAAACCTGGCAAAATACCTCGCCATTAGGTGGCACCGTCCTTAATATATTCAAGACTATAATTGTAAACATTCCCTTCTTGTGGGCCTCTTTTGCCGTAAAACCCACGGCCACCCGTTTCGAAGCGCGTTCCGCTGCTCGGTTATGGCTCAAGTTTCCGTTCTTCAGCGCTACAGCAATCGGCTCAACCGCCCCAACAACCTAAACAACTGGCCCTTCAGCTACGGCAACAAGCTCCACACGTTCTTCAGCCTAAAGCTATCAACATAGGGGCAAATATATTTTCCGCTATTCAGTTGGCGTCACATCGACTGGTCTTTCCGCGTTTGTAGGGTAGGTGTTGCTGAGTGTATTTTGAAATTATTTAGACAAGTTTGGGCCTCTCAGTCTGGTCGAGTACGAATACTGAACTAGGTTCAGGTGTCAATTAGGTGTTCGATAGGTTCGTTTGGTCATAGCTGAACTTTGGGCCTCTCGGGTCCGGCACGAATACTGGACTAGGTTCAGGTGCCAATAAGGTGTGTTTGGCCATAGCTGAACTTTGTGTTCAGTGGAAATTCATTTGCTTTGGACCTCTCGGGTCGGGCACGAATACTGAACTGGGTTCAGGTGCCAATAAGGTGTGTTTGGCCATAGCTGAACTTTGTCAGTTCAGTGGAAATTCTTTTACTTTGGACCTCTTGGGTCGGGCACGATTACTGAACTAGGTTCAGGTGCCAGTAAGGTGTGTTTGGCCATAGCTGAACTTTGTGTTCAGTGGAAATTCATTTACTTTGGACCTCCCGCGTCGGGCACGAATACTGAACTAGGTTCAGGTGCCAATAAGGTGTGTTTGGCCATAGCTGAACTTTGTGTTCAGTGGAAATTCATTTACTTTGGACCTCTCGGGTCGGGCACGAATACTGAACTAGGTTCAGGTGTCAATTAGGTGTGTTTGGCCTCAGCTGAACTTTGTGTTCAGTGGAAATTAATTTACTTTGGATCTCTCGGGTCCGGCACGAATACTGAACTGGGTTCAGGTGCCAATAAGGTATGTTTGGCCATAGCTGAACTTTGTGTTCAGTGGAAATTCTTTTACTTTGGACCTGTCGGCCACGAATACTGAACTAGCTTCAGGTGCCAGTAAGGTGTGTTTGGCCATAGCTGAACTTTGTGTATGGTGGAAATTCATTTACTTTGGACCTCTCGGGTCGGCCACGAATACTGAATTGGGTTCAGGTGCCAATAAGGTGTGTTTGGCCATAGCTGAACTCTGTGTTCGGTAGAGTCTTATTTACGTTTGGGCCTATCTGGCCGGGCACGAACACTGAACTAGGTTCAGGTGTCAATAAGGTGTGTTTCATAATACCTGACCTCTGCACATGTGTTCAGTGAGAGTTATTTCACTTTCGACTTCTTTGGCCAAGCACGCATACTGAAGTACGTTCAGGTGTCATTAAGCTATGTTTGGCAATGGCTAAACTTGGTGTTCGGTGGAAATTTATTTACGTTTGGGCCTTCCTGACCGGGCACGAATACTGAACTAGGTTCAGGTGTCAGTTAGGTGTCTTTGGCAATAGTTGAACTCTGTGTTCGGTGAAAATTTATTTAGGTTTGGGCCTCTCTAGTCGGACACGAATTTTGATCTAGGTTCAGGTGTTAACTAGGTGTGTTTGGCAATTCCTGAGCTCAGTGTATCGTGGAAATATATTTAAATTTGGGCCTCACTGGCCGCGCACGAATACTGATTCAGGCCCATGTGCTAATTAGGTGTGTTTGGTGATAGTTTGAACTCAGTGTTTAGTGGAAACTTGTTTACCCCTGGGCATCTTTGACCGGGGACGAATTCTGGATTAGGTTCAGGTGTTAATTGGTGTGTTTGGCGGTAGCTGAACTCGGTTTTTATCCTCTATTGGATTCGTTTGTTTTCTTTTCGTTCTTTATGGACCACACGCCCAGGGGGGCTCCCCACCTTCCCACCAGTGAGTTTAATTGTCCCGGGGCTATCTAAAGCCTTTTGTGCGCGACTCTTGCAGTTGGGCCGGGACTCTTGCTCTCTACTGGTCCCCGGGGGAATCCTAGCTCTCGCCCGTCTTCTCTTCGGTTTCTTTTAGCCGCCATCCAAGCCTCAATGGGAGATTGTACCCAACTTAAACCCGATGGTTGTAGTCGCATCATTTCACGAACGGGTAATTCAATCGACAACCCTCCTGGGGACCTGTGATGTGGCATCATTCCCGGATAATGAACCTATTATTGTGAGAGAACCGCTTTGTGCTGCATCAAGCACGACTTCCCTCCCCCCCCCCCCCCCCCCCCGTTAACCGTTAAACAGTGACAATAATATCATTTCCGGTCATTTCTCGGGGAAATACAGGCGAATATTAGGGGTGCCAATACAGAAGTAGGTACCGTGCCCATTTGAGAGAAATTCCACTATTTTGTTTGTGTAAACTGGCAGTGCCGTGCTTAAATAGTTTGGGCACGGTACCGAAATTGAAGGGTGCCGTGCCGATTTTTTTTGCGCGTTTAAATGGGGCTATAGTCTAATAATACATACTATTCTACTACCTATTTCATGGTCAAAGTAAAATCACTCTATCACTTTACTTAATATTAACTTGAATGAGAAATTAGCTAAAGGTTAATAATTATCTTGTTTAATTCAATGTTCAGTTGAAGAAGTCGCATTCCCATTGCCTCGTTAGACGACAAAATTAGCTAAAAAGCTAACCGGTAACAGCATTGACAATGTCAAATTTACAAAAGACTGGTCCCCAGATCCAGCCACCCGACAATATAAACTACGGTCTGGGTCTGGATGGGTTCGTACTGCGCATGATATTTTTTCCGCCGTATTCGAGAACTAATTATATAAGTAGCCGTTAGCGGAAACTCGTAAAGCAGAAGTTTGTCAGTACAACAATTATGGATTCCATGGATACACTGGAAAAACAACGACCATATAATTAAACCAACAGCTGATAACTTTGTCTAGGCATTGCACAACAAGGCACCTAGCTCAGGACTTTTGGAAGGACACAAACAATATTCCACACGGCTCAAGTCTGCAGCTAACTTTTTGGGTAAATGTATGACCATACACAGCTTCTTTGTTTTTAGAAAATGAACAGCATAAATGTTTCAGGTAAAATCTGGTCTCGGGTTAGATCAGTATTCAATCTAGGTTAAATGTGTATCCAGTATTCAGTCTAGGTAAGCTAACCCTAACTTCAGTACAAAGCTACAACGTACAGCATGTAGTTCTAACACCAACCTAACCCTAGCTAACTCTAACAAAGATAATCCTAGTTAACTCTAACACAAAGCTAACCATCACACCACTGGCTACATCTATCGTTGTGCTAGGGATGATGGTTAGATTTATGCTAGGGTAAGGGTTAGATTGAATACTGGGTACACATTTACATGTAACTTATATTGAATACTGATTCAACCTGAAAACGGATTTGACCTGTAACATAAACACATGACAACAAAAGCGAGCTTATGGAATTAATCGAATCAATTGGAATATTTTATGGCAATGGAGGATTCTGGAGACGAATTTGAAGAAATCGAAGAAACTCGCGACAAAATGGTTATTCACCTCATTAGTCTTCCTTCGATCGCGACGTTATGAGGCCAAACGAGAACGAGAATTCAGAATTCTGATAGATTGCGATGACAAAATTTGAGCAGATTCAAACTTTTCTGCGGAGCACGATAGTCGCTGAGAGCGCATAAGAGTTTCAGACAAACAAGACAGAGTTTTTTAACTCGCGTTCAGACTAAAAGCGAAAGCCACTGGTACTTTAGTCACAATCATATCTTTCAAGGCAAACAGACGATGGAGTTTCAACTCGCGTTCTTGTTTGGTCCGGGGAAAGACTACGAATGGTCCCTCATTTCTTTCTGGGATTGTCGAGCAAGAGTTCACACGAGCGAGCGTGAAAAATCGCCATCTGCGAAAAGACGCGATTTCTTTAGGTGCAGTTAATGGTACAGTCTTCCACCAAACTCACTCCAAAATGGCTAAACAACAATTATACTTGCGGCTTGTATATATAGCTGAATATCTTGATCACTTAACTGGTAGTCCATTTATTACAACAACCTACCAATAAATAATCAGACCCTGACGATAACTATAAGTTTGTTGATGAACTTGAATGAAACAGTAGCTATAGCGCAGAAGTCCTCTTGTTTAATTAGGTGTTTATTTGAAAAAGTCGATAAAATGCCAACAGGTAATTATAACGGCATTGACAAGTGAATTTTGCCATAGTCTGTTTCCGAGATCCAACACACTCAACAATATATAAGGTACGGACTGGGTCTCGAGGGGTTCGTACTGCGCATGCTGATTTAGTCCACCGTATTTATTGAAGCTCATGAAACGGAAGCTCGCGACAATTATCAAACTAGTTATTGGACTCAGTAGAAGGATACAAACAATATTCCGCACGGCAGTCTGCATTTAACTTATTGGGTAAATGAATGGGAATATGTTACTTTGTTTTTAGAAAAAAGAGTAGCATAAACGCATGACATGCCTTTGGGATTAATCGACTCATTGAGTTGGGAAACTATCAGTTTTTCATACATTGTGCTTGAATTAAAGGGGCTTCTAAGCATGCCAACATATTTTTAGAGTTTTCAGTCTGCGTTGTATATCAGATTTTAGTAGACCCATCTGGAATCCTGCATCTTGATTGATTGAGCTATACACTGTCTAGTATGTTGTTGTAACTGGAATAAAAAACGGTGCTCTTTTCATCGAAATTAATTGTGATATCGATACTTCTTATGTTCTTGCAATGTCAACAGCGTCATCAAGTGTTAATTTTGATCTTCGTTTATCAGCTTGTCTCGGATTTTGTGAAAATTTGTGCCGAACGCAATCCTGTCCCAGATCAACTTGTCTGATTCATTGAACGCACAATCCCTGGCATGGACAGTAGTTTTAAGTCAGTTACGTACCGTTCCACTGTCTCTGCCTCGCTTTGTATACGCGGTTGTGATGGAATTTATACCGGCAATTTTGGTTCCACGTGTGCTTTAAATCGGTCAAAGAAAGCCAAAAGTTTGTACTTTCTTCTTTTCATCATCGCTGAGGTCCGACTACGTGTTGACGATATCTCATTCCTTTTCGACGCACCAAATGAGCAAATAGCTGCACTTTTCTACTTCTTTCTTGCTGCTAAGGGGAGAATGCACTGAACATGCATCAGTACTAGTTCCACGTGTTGTGGAAAACGTTTACACCTTTCCGGTAAATTTTCGGCTTCCCAGTCCATCTGGGGAGAATGAGTGACTCCGGCTTATATATAAAACTGAATATTTTGACCTTTGCTGGGAGGTCACTCGGTTGTTCATTTCTTACAAGGACATACCAATACATAATCAGACCCTGACGGTAACTATCTGTTTCCTTAATAACTAGAATAAAAAAAAAATGTATAGCTATAGCGCAGTGATTCTCTTGTTTAATTAGATGTTTATTTTAAAAAGCGCTAAAACGCTAACAGTTGTTAATAACGACATTGATAAAGTGAACTTTGCCATAGTCTGTTGTCCCACATCCAACACGCTCATCCATATAGAGTACGGGTTGGGTCTAGAGGGGTTCGTACTGAGCATGATGATTTAGTCCTCCGTATTTGCGGGACGAACCGTAAGACAAGGTTCATTAAATGGAAGTTCGCGACAATTATCAAACTAGTTGAATATTGGACTACTAGAAGAATATAAAAAATATCCCGAACCGCTAAGTCAATCTGCATCTAATTTATTGGGTAAATATATGGGCATATATGTCTTTGTTTTTAGTAAGAGTAGCATAAACAAACGGCATAACAAAAGCGTGCTTTTAAGATTAATCGACTCATTCAGTTGGGAAACTATTTTTAATAAATTTACGTGATACTTTTGCAAACTGTCAACTTTGGTAAGTTGCCAATGTAGATAAGTTTCTTTAGCAGTGTTTTATTTATTGTAGCTTTCCAACATATTTGTATGGTTTTCAGTCTGTTTTATAGCAGATTTTAGTAGACCCATCTGGAATCATGCAACTTGAATCATGTACACCGTCTAGTACGCTGTTGTAACTCTAATGAAATTCGATGCTCTTTGCGTCGAAATTAAAAAAGAAAGAACAATTGCGCGTCAATTAAATGTCTCACTTTAAATGATTGATATAGTGCCCAACCTCTCTTGTAAAAGGATAGATGGTGTGTCACAGATAAACAAGTCTTTCACTTACAGCACAGTCAGCTTAGTATTTTGATCAAAAACACCTTTGGGCAGGTCCTTCAGCTGATTGTTATTCAAGTACCTAAAAATAAATAATCACAGCCTGACATTAACTATCACTTTACTTAATTATTAACTTGAACGAGAAAGCAGCTAAAGGTTAATAATTATTTTGTTTAATTCAATGTTCAGTTGAAGAAGTTGCATTCCCAGGGCCTCGTTAGATAACTGAATTAGCTTAAAAGCTAAAAGGTAATAACAGCACTGACAAGGTCAAATTTCCTAAGTCTGGTCCCTAGATCCAGCCACTCAACAATATAATCTAAGCGCTCGGTCTCGATGGGTTCGTTCTGCGCATGATATTTTTTCCGCTGTATTCGGGGGACTAGGTAACCGTAAGCGGAAACTCGTAAAGCATAAGTTTGTCAGTACAACAATCATGGATTCCATGGATACACTGGAAAAACAACCACCGTCTCTAATAAAAGCAGCCGCTGATAACTTTGTCCAGGCATTGCGCAACGAGGCACCTAGCTCCCGACTTTTAGACGAACAAAAGCAAATATTCCACACGTCTTAAGTCTGCAGCCAACATATTTGGCGCGTACGTTTCTTTGTTTTCAGAAAACGAACAGCATAAACGCATGGCACAACAAAAGAGTGCTTATGGGATTAATCGACTCATTGAGGTGGGTAACTATTTTCTCTAAATATAACTGATACTTTGGCAAACGTTTCCTATTTAACGTTTTAAACTCCGAATTAAACTCACTGGAAACCTTTTACGGTCATACTATGATTTTTATACGGTTTACTCTTCGAACCTTTAAATACCATATTTAAGCATTTGCGAGTGTCATTTCAGGTTGAAAATTTAAAATAACCTGGAAGTTTTGTGTCTACTGGTTGGTGTCTACTAGTTCCGTAATGTAACAATGAAATATACGTGTTGAATTATAGGTCAACAATGGAATATTCAGAGAGTTTTTCGGACAGTGTTCGAATCTCCGGAGAGATCTCGGCGATGTCGTCGTCGCAATCGATCCTGGTCGGTCAGTCATCGGCAGTTTACGTGATTCTTCATCAGTTTTCGACTTACTATCGACTGAAACGGAAAGTTTCAGTCGATAGTAATGGTCATTCTTCTGGAAAGTTTTTTTCAGAAGAATGACCATCAATGAATGAGGTTTTTTGTTTCACGGCCATTGTGGAATGACTTCAGAATAATTGATGGCCATTCTTCTGGAAAGTTTCCAGAAGAATGACCATCAATAAATGAAGTGTTTGTTTCACGGCCATTGTAGAATGACCTTATACGCAACTCGGTGGCTCCAAGTCCAGTGTTTGGCGTTTCGTGACAGTTTTACTTAAATGATTGTTCTTTGAGAAAAACAATCTCCTTCGGGAGATAAATAATTCCAGCAATGGGACAAAATACCTCCTTTCGGAGACAAACAATCCCAGCAATGGAACAAGGAACCTCCTTCGGGAGACAAACAATTCAGTATACATTCGGCCCGTCATTCATTAAAAGCAAAAAATTCTATCCGCGATCCGTTAAATTATCCTTGCCCGTGATTCATGATTATGCAACAATCAATTCCGGCTGTTACCATCCCCTCCCCCGGGCCAACCCCGGGAATTTGTGGGTTTTTTCTCGTGGAACTACAAATTTCCCGCCCCCGAGCTGCCAGAAACTACAAATTCCCCGACCCTGGGCAACAGAAAAGCAACAAAAATTACAAAAGTTAAAGAAACATATATTAAAAGCACGTTTGATAATGTAACATCATTAATAACGTAACATCAGATCGCCGAAAAGAAAGTTGCTGGCTCCGTTAAAGTTCTAACAAAACGTCTATGAATCAGAATGTATAAAGACATATTGAACGTTGTTCCTTTGATCGGATGCACGACTTTGGACTATCGGAAATTTCTGTTTATGCGTCAGCAGCCTGATTTTTATTGTTTACTCTTCGATACTTTAAATACCTTCGAGTATTATTTCAGGTTGAAAAAATGACCTGGAATGTTTGGGCAATGGGAGGTGTTATTTCCATGTAGTGATCGCTTGTTTTGCTGATTGTTCTCTTAAAACAAAAAACTGTGATTTTATCGAATTTATGTTTTTTTTTATTACACAGCGTGCAAACATCAATTGAGTTCCCGCGGACTTTTAAGAACCAAAAGGTTTTAAACAAAGAACTAAATATCTATGTATCGTTGAAAATTTGATCAAAATATGAGCACCATTTTAAAAAATATGATGTCAAAGAAGTCTCAGTTTCAGCTTGGCAAAAAGAGAGGCCCCCCATTATAAAGGTCAAGACGCCGGGGAGCCCCCGGGAGGACACCTTAAAATTTGATATCATTTATATAGAGAGAAAGAATGATACTATGCTTTGAAGAATGGAGATTTTTAAGTTATGTTCTGCTCTATGAGAATATTAGCTAACATTTAAGGTCCATTATTTTGACCTTCGTATATCAGCTTGTCTCGGATGTTATGAGAATTTGTGCAAAAAAACAGTCGTCGTATTCTTTGAAAGGACAGCCTCTGGACAGTAGTTTTAATACAGTTATGAACAGCTCCAACAATTACAATTACAGGTCACAGTCTTAAATTCAACATAGCGACACCCTCAAGTTGCGCTTGCAAACGAGGCCACGTATGCATACATTACAAGCGAGGTATGTGAGGTTTCCTTTTAGGGCTGCAGGTTGCATAGTGACAGCCACAGGTTTGCGAGAGTCAGTTTAGAAGATTCAGGATGATTGGCTTGAGGTTTCTATTTCTGCATTAACCCTCGAACGTACACGCAAACGTATACACCAACCGTGGTACAAGGGGGGAGGGGGTTGTTGCAACCCCCTCTTGGGTTTTTGCGATGTTGCAATATTTCGGAAATATTTTACATCTATCGATAGCCCGCGATATGCTCTACAATATAAGGTACATGTTATGGGTTGTAATGCTGCTGGGGTCCGTGACGTCATCCAAAATGGCTGCCAAGACGGCCGCCATCTTGGATTTCACTAAAAATTCAAATTTATCGGGAAAATGCGGAAATTGCAAATATTGTTTGCTAGAGTTGTAAAATAACATACAATTAAACATGTTGATGCTTTTGGTAGTATTTTATATGTTTTTTTCGCTGAAAAAGGTGAAAAACGTGCATTTTTCTTCAAAAATGGCATGACCACATGTTACTTATGACGTCTTATCTCGTTACCATAGCAACCGGTTGTCGCCAAACTTTACCAAAATGTGTTTCAAGGATAAATGAACAGCTACTGAAAACGGCATGTGCTAATCTTAAATGGTCTTGAAAATATCGGAGAAAAACGTTAAGGGGAGTGGCAACCACCCCCCCCCCCCCCGCCCCACCCTTGTACGTCCGATGGTTAATGGCTGTGTGTAGCCATGCAGTGTGCTGTGAAAATAACTTACTTCTAAAATAACTTACTTCGTGCGACCCACCAGCTATAGTAAAAGTATCAAGCGACAAGTAAAACGCAAAGCACATAAGATTCAGTACAAAGAAAATAACGATCGATAATAATTTTATTAAAAATATATCGAATATAACACTTACTGACCATGATAAAGCTTTCCTAAATAATGGCCTGAAATACATACCGACCCTTTCCCAACCAGCCTCACATAAAAGTCTTATCTAAGACTTAAATAACTTTACTCGCACAATGCGTTTAAAACTGAATATTTCTTTGCAAAGTCAAAAAGCAAATCTCATCCGTCCCATGTCAAGTCTACATGGCACGCCACCACAATCTTCAGCGGCATTAGAAAACGTTTTGCAACCCACTAAGTTTGAGATTGCTACAAGAGTCTTCTCTGATGTAAGACACAATCTCTCAGCAAAGCAAAGACAAACACCGAATACGCTTCGCACCAACAAACAAGTAAATATCAAAAAAGCCGACAAGGGGACAACAACAGTGGTTATGGATACTTTTGACAAAATAGCAGAGGGAAATCAACAACTTTTAGAACAAAAGTTCTACTGGTCCTCTCGCATCTGATAACATTGTGGTTAGGTCATCCAGGCTAGGTGGTGGGTGGTGTGCGCGCAAGTTTGCCTGATTCAGATCTGTGGGATCAATACATGTTTGTAAGGCTCCTGTGTGCTGCTTCCCTGGCGTTGCAATTGTAATTTTAACTGTGATTTCGATACTTTGTATGTTATTGCAATGTCAAAAGCCTTATCAAGTCTTGATTTTGATCTTAGTTTATCTTTTCTTTTGTGAGAATTTGTGCCAAACACAATCCTGTCCCTGATTAACTTGTCTGAATCCTTGAAAGCACAGTCCCTGGACAGTAGATTTAACGAACTACTCCACTGTGTCTGCCTCGCTTTGTGCGCGGTTGTGGAATTTATACCGGCAAAACACTGGGTTGTAGTTTCTTCTTATCATCATCGCTTACATCCGACCACGTGTTGACGATATGCCGTCCCTTTTCGCCTCACCAAATGAGCAAATAGCTGCACTTTTTCTAATTCTTTCTTGCTGGTAAGCGGAACACTGAACATCAGTTTCACTTGTCGAAAACGCTTACACCTTTACACTCTTTCCGGTAAATTTTCGGCTTCCCAATTCAACTGGGAACACTGTACTTCGGCTAAATCCATTTTTAAAAGTTTATCCTGACACCATGTAAAATCCCTGGTCACAGTCTTAAATCCAATATGGCGACTCTGTCAACTTGCGCGCATGCAAACTAGGCTACCTATGCATTAATTAGAAACGTGCGAATCCAATGTGCATACATTACAAGCGAGGTATGAGGTTTCCTTTTAGGGTTGTAGGTTGTATGGTGACAGCTAGAGGTTTGTGAGAGTCAGTTTAGAAGATTCAGGACGGTTAACTGGCCCGTGTTTTTATTTCTGCGTCAATGGCTGTGTATGTCCATTGTGTTCTCAAACGAACTTGATGAGTTCGTGCGACCGACTATCTAGTGAAAGCCTAAAGCCACAAATAAAACGCAAAGCACATATACAGTACAAAGAAAATGACGATATCCATAATATTTGCTTTAGATTTAAAATATCATTTACAAGGTTAAAAGTTAAAAGTTAAAAGAATAAAACCGAACGTTTTCGACTAATTAAGTCATCATCAGGGTAAAACTACACAATCATTTTATATTTTTAAGTGATTCTCGATGGGAACAATTTTGCTACGTAAGAATGAACGTGTTTGTTCAAACTGGAGCTCCACTGTTGGATCGTAAGGCCTTCAAGAATTCTGCGCTTGTGAAAAGATTGGGCTATATAAAGGATTCGCCGACTAAACTCTTTACAGAGCTAAGCGCATCTCTTCCATCTCCACATCAAAACACTGGAAACAACCTTTCTAAATGCGGGATACCCCGAGCGTTTTATTTCTCCCACAGTGAACAGTTTTCTGAAGGATTCATCCGAAGAAGACAACTTGATTCTGAGTTTCCTTTTTGACTGTTTTTTTTTTGGTTCGGAAAACAAATCAAGGTTTTCACATAAAATTGAAATCTTCTTTCCAGGTAAAAATGTATCAATGTCCAAAAAGCTGACGCAAGTATCCAAGAACCATTTTACTGACAATGCATACTCGTTTATGAACGGATTCGACATCTAAACCAAGAAAGAATTATTCTTACAATTCCACCAGCTTTGTGTTATTACTGAAAACTCCTGCAGATAAGTGTTTTACCGTGTTATTGTACAAGTTCCTACAAAAACAATCAGACAGAAGAACGTTCGTTTATAACTTATAATATCGCAAACGTCGACATGTAAAACACCAAACGTGCTCCTAAAAATTACCCTTTTTCCTTTCACCCAATGTACATCATTTCAACTAAAAGATCATCCGACCTCTATGAAGTGTGTTAGCTAACTACAGGGTGAGCAGTTTGCTCAAATTGGCTACATTTTAAGTGTTTGATTTAACTGTATTACGACCGGAAGGGGTCAGTGCCAGAGGGACTGTAAGCGATAATAGTTTAAAAAGGATTTTTTAAATGACATGCACGGTAAGCCATTTTTTTTTTCATATAGAATAATCATGCGACATCACGTCTGCGTTTTGAGCTTCTCTTTTTATCCTGATATGCTTTTGGTCATTTTCTGATGTCATGAGAAAAAAATCTTGAGATGGCTAACCCAAGATAAGATGGACATGGACATATACGAAGTTATTAATTGCTTATTAAGTGGTTTATTTTTACGTCATGGCGAAAGGCTTTGCACACTGTCCAAGTTTCATATTCAGGCGCTTCCACGAGACCCCGGAATAAGACTTAAAATGTTCGGTCTAGGAAGGTTAAATAAATTTACTGAAATTCACCCGAGAGATAACAGCTAGATGATAACAGCATAAGTTTCACTCGTTTGCCCTTGGACTGATTGCGTTAACATAGCTGCTGAAAACAAAAGGAAGATCCCGCAAGTACAGTCAGGGCGGCAATGTCAGCTAATTAATTCGTTCCAAAGTTCAAAGTTCTCAATGACGATTAAATGATTAATAAAACTTGGTTACGATTCCACAAATTAAGCCTCTTTAAAAGTTTATCCTTTTCATTTTTTTGGATTTATCGGTATTGATTGCTATCTGTGATTTTTTTTAAGACTCTACCATGTCATAAATTGGTCATGAATTGACCTTTGGGAAAAATGGCTGTTGTCTCTTTATGTGTAAAAGTAGTAAACAGCAGTGAACATAATCACTTTTATCGAGATCATAACATAATAAAAGAAGATAAATATTAACTATACCTATTGGAATATCTGTATAGTAACGGACTTTTTATTCAATTACTGGAGAGAAAGAGTACTTACAGTAGTCTAGTGTTTGCCGGCAATGGTCCTGGCACAGATGACAGCTGCTTCCCTGAACATTTGACGTCTACCAAGGATCGATCATTTCTATAGGGTGCACAGTCACATGGCCTGGGACATGCTGAATAAAGAGGACAAATGAAAATATGTCAGTCATCGTTTAACACGCAAAATGGAACAGTGATACATATGCTGTAAAAGCTCCATTCACCCTCCCATTCGGCTCTATTAAGCTGCCCCCTTAAATAGGCCACACCCTTAAATCTCAAATTTTGTAGTAACGACCTTTTTCTCCTTATCAAGTCCCATCCTCCCAATAAAGTGGTATAAACTAACAAAGTGGTTTATATTGTCGAAAACCCCACAAGAGGACACCGAAACTCCAACATTGGTTTCTTGACGTAAGTAGAGGTTTTAGTTCGTTTACGAAAAAAAGGTCATAAATGTCCCCTAACTAGTGCGGGGGGGGGGGGGGGGGGGGGGGGGGAGTTCGTGTTACTCTGACTTTTCCTTTTTTTGCGGGTTATATTTCACACGTGATATTAGAATGATATATTTCACACTGCCGCACCCAAAGTTCTGTCGAATAACCTCTTCCCATGCAAGAAGTGATACCAGTATTTACATTCACATATATAAGTCTAAAAGGTGTCAAATTTATGTTTTATAGTATAGGAAGTCACACGAGTTCGAGAGCAATTCGCCATTAGTGGGTACTCGTGATTTAAGTAGAATGTCAAAAATTCGAACTCTCAGAGAAATGCGCGCGCTTTATGGCTGATCAAGTTCATTATAAATCGTAAGAATTTAGCTGCTCCATACACGCAGTTGGATCCGAGCTCTATTTCTCATAGATGCACAGCTAGAAAGTATAGAGCACTGGTGTCCTGGATGTTGCGAACTGCTTGTTTAAAACTTGAGTCGGAGAAATTTAGACGTCCGAAGGAATGTAGCGTTTCCCGGACAATTTCACTTCTATGTGGTAAGATTCCTCCAGCAATGCTTTACTTTTGTTTGATAGAAGTGAAACAGTATCAGAGAAGAAGTGACGATTGATGCAGAAACAAAATATATATTAAATGCTCTTCAAAAGTGTCATAAACAAGGAGAAAAAAGAGAAACGATTTCAAACTTTAAAGCATATAGAACACTTCCGCCAGAGTTAAGTTATTCTTGTTCTTTTTAAAACGAAGTGGTAAGCGAATTAAAAAAAAAACTGAATTGCTGAATTGTTAAAGAAATATCAGCCGAAACGTGTACAGTTTTTCATTAAACCAGGTTTGTCAAAACAAAACGTTTCCATAATCAAAAAGATACAAAAATGACTGGATATATTACAAAAAGTTCCTTCACTCGTGAAATATATTTTATGTTAGTTGTGTATGTCTATATAGCTAATCAAAGTAAAGTTTAGATTTCAAGACAGCCATTATAAGTCAAGTTTGTGCTCTGTGCGAGTCGTTTTAGATGGTCATGGTTTTGCGACTTGGATTGGCGTAAGTACGGCGAATGAAAAGGTAATATAAATTGTCAAACTCATAGCGAAGAGGAACTCTTATCCTAAAAGAAGATGATGTAAAAGAAAATGTAATTCTTAAATAGCGTTTTTTGTTCATTATTCAGGCTATACCACTGTTTGCTGAAGTATTGTAAATGTAGCGCAGTGTTTTTGTTCAATATAAAGTATATTAAAAAAAGATCGTCATGTTTGTGTTCATTGCAGAATTGGTATATATCTATGCGAGTCGTTTTGGATGGTCATAGCTTTGCGTACGGCGAATGAAAAGAGCAGGCTGTTTTACAAAATACGAAAGATACTACGAGGGTTCTGATTGGTTGAATGACATTTTCCATAATTCTATGGACATATAGAAAACATTTCGAGCGTATATTTCATATAAAAAAAAGATACCATTTATTTTCGGTTAATTAACTTCTTCTTTTCGTAGTAAAGTAACTATTAGAGAACAATAAACAACAACTTGTTTTGTGGGTGCCAATGGGGAAGTGGGTAATGAAATGCTCAGAAATAATACTTTTTTCCGCAGTACTGCTAGGTAAACATGTATCGGATTAAGCCTACAGCCCATGGAGATACAGACCGTGGATGGGTGAGGTAGTTGGGCCTCAGGTTGCACCCACGCGAAAGCACTCCTGGGTAGAGAGGAGGTAGTTGGGCCTCCTCTCTGATTGGAGGTAGTAGGGCCTCCTCTAACCTAAATCCTAACCTACAGCCCATGGAGATACAGACCGTGGATGGGTGAGGTAGTTGGGCCTCAGGTTGCACCCACGCGAAAGCACTCCTGGGTAGAGAGGAGGGAGTTGGGCCTCCTCTCTGATTGGAGGGAGTAGGGCCTCCTCTAACCTAGATCGGAGCAGTACAGAAAAACTGGAGGGAGTTGGGCCTCGAGAAACGAGTCTATGGGGGCAAGAGTGTGACGAGAGGAGCACTTCATCCCCACAAAATGCAAAGCATTCCCCCATTGACGAGCTGCAGGAAAAAAATAGAGCTAGTGGTACCAGAAATAATGTCAATGCAAGCGTAAGAATAATATGCTCTATATTTTGAATACAATGCCTTTCATTTGTGAGGGTTGAAGAAGTTTAAAAACGTCATCAGTAAAGTAACGATGAAACAGGTTTGAGACAGTAAATATAAACTGAAAGAAGGGGGGTGGGGGGGAGGGGGGATGGGGGAATCCCAAAATAAATGTTTCGAAGCCTTTGGTGACATGTGAACATGCAAACCTCCCAAAGTAAAAAGGCATTGGTGTCACTTTGATTAGGTAATTACACCATGTACAGAGTTCACACGGAAGCTTTGGAATAAATGTGGTTACTTGCAGAGAATCAAACTGCTCTATGTTCAAAATAGGCAGAGATCACTACGGTCTCAGTGCTAGTGGGAGAACTAGGTCAGATGTACCCAATAGTCAAAATTGGTCGCTGAAATACGGAGTGTTTACTTAAGAGAAAACGAATTTCCGAGGAGAGTGTGAAATAAAATAAGGCACGAGGTAAGCTCCAAGTTGTGTGAACCTTGCAATGGGTTGGTACTGATTGAAAACGCTCGCCCGCCTGCCACGAAAACCCTTAAAAAACCCAGTGGGAAAAAATAAGGGAACGTGTACTCCCAGAAAAATGCAGGCTCACCACCCCTAGAGCTCGGGGCAATCAGGTACCAGAAGAAACTAAAATATACCTAGTTACTATAAGAAAACGGTAGAAAAAACAACGTCTGTGCAGGATCCAAGGCAAGGTCACCACTTCTGAATGTTAATGGACAGCTACGTCTTGTTTGGCATGGTCAGTGTTGCAAACTAATTTCCAGCTTGTATGTGCCAGCCAGTGACACAGTGCTGTTGGGAGATGTCCACCAGACAACAAGGACCAGACTTTTCAAATTGTAGGCCCCATGGGCAGAATTTGCAATGGCAGACGTTTGCAAACAAAAAATAGTATTAGACACTGTGAGATAACAGGGACATGTAAATGGAAAACGACGAATCAATGAGGTTAATGGAGGTCACATGTGAAATAATGGTTGGCTGCGATTTCTTTTTTGCTTGTTAATGGAGGTCACATGTAAAATAATGGTTGGCTGCGATTTCTTTTCTGTTTGGATCCAGCAATCTTCCCCGACACTGTTTTCAGCGATTAAAAATATAGATGGCTGCGTCACGGTATTCCTTGGTTTGCTTTATTGTTGCAAGGGTGTCACGACAGTGTAAGTTTATGTGGTTTTTTTTCTGGGATTGTTCAGATTTATTTGAGATCAAGTAAGCATATGTTTGATTCACGTCATCGTTTTAACAGTTGTGCTGCTAGCTTGTCCCTTCTCTGTGTCAAATATTCAATGTTTTTCGCTAATGACTTCAGTCGAATTTTTTGAAATTTCCGCATATATGCAAACCGGAATACGTCGCTGTAAGTAACGCAGCTGTCACGCTTAGCCTGTTTCTTTCGTATCACAACGAGCAACAGGCAAAATGTTTTAGAGTTGATTGCACTCTCAAGTGGCGGCTAAGTACGAACAAATAGATTTGGCAGTGCATAAATGGGCATCATACTGCTTCTTTAGCCGTTCAATGGAAAAAAAAAAATGAAAAGGGACATAACAACATATAACAGACAAAAATAAAAAAATGTAAAACACAGGACCTGGCTTTCGAGGAAATGGACCATGTCATCGTGAAGAGCTGGAACGGGACTTTTGGGCGGTGATCCAGAATGATTGTAAGGAGCTGGCGGGGATCCTCGGGGTGGTTGTCATTGTGTTTTCTGCTTGGGTTGTGCGAATCCGTTTTGGGGCAGAGTCAGCTGATTAAGCAGCGCTGCGTGTTCGAGGCTGCAAGTTAGGGACTTTTAAGCGATCGAGGAGTACGGCTCGCATCCCAGTAGAAATGAGTCCTTGCTCGTTACATAGATTCCTCAACTCGGAGACTCTCGGGAGGGCTAGAACGTTTTGTGGCGGGATATCTGCCCGTCTGCTTGTGTAATCCGCTGAATCTCGTGCTAGTCTTTTCCTTCGCTGTACGCGTCGAGTTGGCGGAGAGATTAATCGCCTTCTTGCAGCTTCTTGGTACGCTAATCCCCGGGCAATATTGAATACAATAACTCGGTGTCAGGTCAGTCGTTTTTGAGTTCTTGAAGGAGTTTGCGTGAAGATTTGTTGGCACGATTTAGGAACTTGTGGCTACGAGCACGAGGAATACAAGAATGAATGAGCATGCTCCGATTATGCCAAGAGATGACAGCACTAGAATTTCATTGGATGAGACACCACGTGGGGTGTGACTGGTTGTGTCACGCAAACCGGAAGGCACGTACGCCCCAGGTTTAACCACGCGATAGAAGAGTTGTTAATTAACTATAATTTATTGCGGTGCTCCAATAAATTAGGATATGTTGAATACCGTACTCCTGTGTCCATCAACACGAGATTTTTATCCAACTTTGCAGTAATATTGATTCCACTCAATACACACTAGAAAACGAAATCATAAAATATTCATCCGATCATTGTAGTGGGAGCACGACACGCGAGTGAAACGGAAGCTGAATATAAAGCATTACAGTATACCTTCGGATGTGCTCCACAGTAACAGCTCTAGCGTCTCGAGATTACTCTTAAAGCTGAATTACAGTCCGTACTGCGCAATCTCGGGGTTTGTTTTCATTTTTTTGTTTCGAATTTGTTGATATGTTACACTTCAGTGATAGCATTCATGGAGTAAATGGGAGTAAACCGTCGGTCCGCCATTACGGCCGTTGTGTTTACGAATGCTCGATGAGCTGAAACGTCGGTTTGAGAAAACTTTGGGGTTCTTTTACTTGTTATTATTGTTTGGCAAGGACATCTGACATTAATAATAAAAGAAAAGGTAAGTTTGTCCCGTAATTTTCATTTTCGCAAACATTGCCGAGCTGAGATTACGCAGTACGGACTGTAATTCATCTTTAAGATACCTCAACCTCTATATCAAATTAAAGCTTATAGAGATGGCTATTTAAATAGACCTTTTATTTTCTAATACATGAAGAATGAATTGTCCAATTTTTCACGAAGTCTAAATGCGAGCGTCTGAATCAGGTTTTGAAAGCTAAAAGTCAAAGCGATAATTATAATTATGCTAATTTGATTTGTTCTCGGTTTCAGGACCCGGAGTGCTAAAAATAAAACGTTTCTGCGTTTTCCCGTATTCAACTTCAGTGAAGAGTTAAAGAACATTTTCGAAAAAGGGCGATAAAAAGAAAGACTGGAGTTATCGCGCGGAAATGGCACTAAACGAAAAATGTTTTGAAAAAACTAAAAATTCCTCGATACGTTTATTGTGGCTACTACTGGTATGTAATACCAGTAGCTACATTGTCAACGGGTTGTAAGTAAGTAAGTAAGTAAGTAAGTAAGTAAGTAAGTAAGTAAGTAAGTAAGTAAGTAAGTAAGTAAGTAAGTAAGTAAGTCCGTAAGTCCTGTAAGTCCGTAAGATGTAAGACCGGAAGTAATGTAATTTATGTCAGTTTCGACCGTGGAGTTCCTGAAAAAATGCTTCCACGAGTCACTTTGAAGGTTTTCCTGACCATGTGGCGAATTTTGAATCGTTCCATATGCGTTTCCCCTCTGGAATCGTTAGTAAAAATATTTATCGAACGTGTAACAGCCGCCATCTTGGAGAAATTACGTCAATTCCTTAAATAAACAATTCTACGGGCTTTGTTAACGATTTGCTTCGCTAGTCCAGTGGATTGTTCTGTCGGATATATTGCGTAGTCGTACGTCACAGGTTCGACTCCCGACGAAGTCAAACTTTTTTTTTTCCTTTTTTTGTTTTTTCCAAGACAACCTTTAATTTTTTTTCTTTTTTGTTGCTAAACAAGTCTGCAGGCCGCATTACCATCAAGCGTTTTTAAAATGTCAATCCCGTCCTAGGTACTTGGTGTATCCCTGATCATAATGGTACTTCATGTAGTTATCGAAGATACTTGGTGTATTTTTTAGGGCGAGGCCAGCGTTGACGCTGGAAGCTGCTAATCGAGTTTATACAGCAATGGTCTTGCCGATTCTTGATTATTGCGACATCGTGTGGCACGAGTCCGGTATAGGAAACGATAACATGGTCGAGCGTTTACAGAGAAGAGCTGCGAGAATAGTTTACTCCTCTACTGGGGCGGAGTTGGCTACGGGTGAAATCATTACCAAACTGGGTTGGGAGCCTTTAAACGAGCGTAGAGAAGCCCAAGTCCTTTCTCTCGTCAAGACATGTATTAGAAACGACGTACCTAGCTATCTTCAAAATTATTTTAAGTTACGTAGTTTTCACATTCATAACTATAATACAAGAAACAATGAAAATTTAATTTTGAAAAAAGTGAATCTTAAGTGCACGCAGCAATCATTCTTTTACAAAGGGGCGAGGATATTAATAAGTCTTAATTCGTAATTATATTTTATAAATAGTTCTTAGCTTCAATTTTTAACTTTTCTGATTTGTGTAGTATTATTGTCAGTCTTTCGTTTAGTTAAGTTAGATTTTAATTTGCAGGACCTGCGTTGATAGCAGTTTTTCTAAACTGACGCAGTCATCCTGGATAAATATGTTCTTTTATTATTATTATGTATCCCTTATTGCAATGTTTTTAGATATATTGCAGTGTAATTTAGGGTCGGATTACAGTATCTAGGGTTGAAGCACTGATTTTAATATTTAGGTTTAAGCACTGATTCCAGTATTTCCAGTGTATCGAAAGGGTTAATTCTTATATATGATCTGGGTCGATCTAAGCTAGCAGCATATTATCTCATATTCCTAAAAAAATAAAGTTTCCGGCAGCTTGTCCTCGGTGGTGTAGTGGATAGTGTGCATGGAGCAGATCATACGGCCCGGGTTCGATTCCCTATTCTGCTGTTTTTATCTTCTTTTTCTACTGAAATAAAAACTAAGTGTTTAAATACAAAATAATAAGGGATACACCAAAAGTGATGAAAGTAAAGAAATATTATTAATATTAATATTGATTATGGCCCGGAGTTTGCTTACCTTCTAAAATAACTTCGATCTGTCTTCCGTCAGTTCCATACTTGCTGGTGGCCCGGCATGTGTACATGGATTTTCCTTTCTCATATACTCGAATGCTTGCAGAATTTGTTGTATTTACCAGTGTTGTTAAGTTGCTTATCACCGCGATATATATGGGAGGGGTCCCCGTGGCTGAACACGACAGTCTGTATCCTTCATAGTCTCGCACAGTAGGGGCTGGTATAACCACCTTCGGTGAAACTAATAAAGCAAATAAGTAATCTGTATTCAGCATAAGTGTGGTACTGCAAAGAAACAAACAGTTTCCCTCGGAGGGGGTCAAATCCATGACCAATGGATGATCGACGCTCTAACCACCTGAGCTAAGTACCTGGGGCACGTCTGATGGGGAGGGGGCTTAACAGACGTGTTAGACACTCATGATTACCGTAATTACGATTGTTCTTTAGTACAAGTACCGGTAATATTTCCCCCAAAGCTCGCGAGTACTGTATGTCAATTCGTGCCTTGATTGATACGGTAAAAATGAACCCGTAATACAGTCTTTCGTTTATTGTTTTGGTTGCGAAGGAAATAACACGGGAAAGGTGGGGCTTAAAAGAGTGGGGGCTTGATAAATTTCTTGCTCCAAAAAGGGTGGCTTATTAGAGAGTGGGTGGGGGGGTTATTTGAGAGGTGGGCGGTTAAATAGAGGATTTACAGGGTGTTTCAAAAGTTCGTTCCGATCTGTTTTCTTCTATCGATCCATTATTTATTTCAACTACCTCTTTAAACATTAGGTATATTGTGTTTTGCTTATTTTCTATTCGATCATTCAAATTATTAGTGGCCAGAATGCCCGCCTTTATTTTTAATGACATTTTCTAAGCGCCTAGGTATAGAATGTGCGAGTTCCTTTAGCGTGTCAAGAGTCACATTTTTTCATGCAAAGCGTAGTCGCCTTTTCAGCTCTTTCATCGTTTTGGGGGCTGGATCTTTGTACGTTGTCTGGTCAATGATACTCCAGATGTTCTTAATGGGATTGAGATCAGGAGAGTTCGCTGGCCAGCCATCCTTGGCTATGAAATTTGGCAAATTCTTTTGACACCATGTCTGAGTTTACTTTGAAGTGTGGGCCGGTGCTCCATCCTGAACGAATGTCATCTCTTTTTTTGAGCTATCTCCACACCGTTATGCTCGAAAGTAGTTATACTAGGGACTCTGGGGTACTTTCCCATTTTCAGTGTGTTTTATCGTTAATTTAACGTTCATCGTATAATTATAGACGAATCATCTATAATTATTCACTCTTGGTACTTTTCAAGATTTAGTGTGTTTTATCGATTCAATATCCGTATGTAAGGTAAAAGGTTTCAGACTGAATCACGAAAATAGTCAATATATTAATCATACAACGATGAAACAGATCATCGAAGGGGAAAAGAAACGTATAACAACCGTAAACGAACAAGCGATAACTCGAAATTCCTTAACAAGACTTTATATTATTTTACGAAAAAACAATGAAACCCATCATTATAATTTAGTGACGGTATATATTTTAATCGATACTCATTGTTAACACAGGACAGTTTGAAGAAAAAACTTCATCCTCTTCGCTTTCTTCAGGTATTGTAAGTGGTGAATTTGGTGGGTTAACATATATATCATGTACCGTAACTTGAAATGAAACTTCCTCTTTGCTGATATAGATACTATCGATTATCAGAGCCAATCTGACTTTTTCTAGCTTTCTCATTGCGATTCTTGTTAAGATCTTATCTTTTTGTTTTGAATATTTTAGTAGTTTAACATTAAACATTGTTGGATATATTAACCCGCAAACTCTTGTACCCATACCTTCAAAATGGAGGGCCTAACATAGGGTTGGCGGGATGCGGGATGAGCCTTTTTTCGCTGCCGGGATGCGGGATGAAAGAAAATTTGGAGGCGGGATGCGGGATGGTTAGAGGTGGGCGGGAAGCGGGAAGTTCGGCATTTTCATGGCGGGATGCGGGAATTCTTGATTTTTCTGGGTGGGAAACGGGATGGATGACGACAATGCACTCGCCGGATATTTCACGATTCCGTGAAGGAAGATAAGTCTGGATGTTCACATAGGTGATTTTCTTAACCGTTTTTTCTATCCTATCTTTCCTTTGAAATAATTTCAGAATTCCTGATCTTTAGCAATCCGAATAAGCACCTATCATGGTGTCGCAATCTTGTCTCAAGGAGCTCATTAAAATGCTAAAACAGGAAGTAGCAAGGGGTGTCAGGCCACACAAACTTATTTGACACCTTTTATATTTTTCCTCTAAGGAGTGTATCTTTAAAGGATTTGCCTTTTTTAAAAGATATCATGGGTGGTTCTTTGTAGATTTGTCGTAGCAGTGGTTGGCTCTGCATTATGTGCCACTTTGACATTAAAATTTGTTTGAGATTTGGCACTGATGGCTTGTATTGCGTCACAAAGGGCAGAATTTCTTTTTGTGTTTTCTCCTCCTGTTATTTAAGCGCATTTTTCCATTCTTCGAATTTTATTTTTGACAGAGTTTTCTCTATCGGTTGTATGGAATATGCGGTGTGTGGAGTGCGGAGTGTGAAACACGCGGAGTGTGGAAAACGCGGGGTGTGGAAAACGAGGAGTGTGGAAAATGAGAATTACGTAGTTTTGTGGAAAAACATAAAATATAAGCCAAAACTGAACTAAAAAAATGTTTTCTACATGGCAAGTTTTGCAAGTTTACAGTGAAATTCACAATCTCTATATAAATGCCGGAATTAGCGTTGTTATCTCAAAAGAGTTGGTATTTTCATACATGCATACAGAAAACAGCCTGATCCTCTTAACTGCAGATCTTTATTTTTAATCATATTATTGTTATAGAATTTCAGATTGGTGAAAATCCAGCCCTCTGTAAATGGACAGCTCAATAAAAACAAAGCCGTTTAACATTGGGTTTTTGCGCTGAATATACAAGAGGTTAGGATGACAATAGGTGTTCGTAAAGTCAGCGCTGTGAACCAATGCCCCGGTCCTTTGATCTCCCGTTATAACAGTCACCTTGGAGATCACATTTGATTTGTGATCGGAAACAGTTCCGTAATAGCGAGAGTCACCTTCAATAATTCTTCCAAACACACAGATTTTCCATATTCCACTTTTAAGTATTATATAAAATTGTCATGAAATTGCAAATTCTTCCTAGTAACATTTTCCAGACAGCCCTAATTGAAGCAGTGGTAATTTAGTAGCCTGTTCCAGGCGTTAAGTTTGTGGTGCGCGAAAGAAAAATTGGGCGCAAGAGAAAAAACGAGGGGAGGCTGGGGAGAGAGAGGCTCTCCCAGTTTTTCCTCGCGCCGACCCTATAGCGCCACGCGCCGCTTTTCGCTGCTCCCCACAATCTAAACGCCTGGAAGAGGCTAGTAATTGAGCAATGCACATCGGCCCAGACGCTATGCAAACAATGTCGTCGCAGATTTCGTGACGAAAGAATGCCGGCGCGGCTTCAAAACGTGCTCTATCACACCCCTCTGTGACAGACCCGGTGGATTCTATATCCTCATCAGGTTTTCGAGAAAACGCAACCAGGCCGGCTAATTTTTTTCACCGGGTCGGCTAATTTTCCACCTTTTTTTTTCAATTGTCTACCAGGTTTATTCAATAATTAACCTCCCGTAATACTATGTTAAGCCCTCTCTCCAAAGGTAAAAAAAAATCAGTTATCTAAATGTTCATGACAGATAGCTACTACCTTAGCAGGCACGTAGCTGGGGTTTCAGAAGGGGTGTTCGTATTTATCAGAATGTTTTGCAATGGGGGTTTTGCAATGGCGCGCGCGCCTCTAGTAGTATAGGGGGCATGCACCCCCAGAAATTTTTGAAATCTAGAGGCTCGGAAATGCTATTTTCAGCATTCTCCACGAGATATTTCGTCAGAAAATCAATCTTGATCAAGTGTAAAATGACAAGTTTTTTTAGTGCTTACAGATAGATTTTGTCAGCTTGATACATATAATACTAAGTTGATACATATATCCTGGCCTAACTTATCTTAACTTAACTTTACCAGTCCCCCCGGTTACACCGTCCCTGTACTGAAAGTAGCATTAAGGTCAATACACACTGAACACGTATCAGCTAATAAATGATAAATACCACACTGAACACGTATCAGTATTGTTTTCGGATTTGATATTCATAGTCAGTTCTACTATCGTCCGAAAAATCAGAAAAGGACGAAGAGCTATCCGTCTCAGAGCTAGTGTCCGCCATCTTTGACTCGTTGGTATGTTCAGTAGTTGTAGTGTCACGTGTTTGCCTTTATAATTCGGCGTTCTATTGGTTAAAAACGTCAGGGTTTCCCGCCATTTACGGTCTTGTTTTTACAATGGGTTTCTGCAGGGGTAATAAGCTCCTGGTTTCTGATTCCTTTTTGTCGATGTTGCTGTTTTGCATTTTTCAAACAAACAAATATATAAAAAAAATATGCCGGGTATGTAAAAGTCACACCAGGGAAGCAAAAAAAAAAATAGCCCGGTAAAATCAAAATATTCACCAGGTACCGGGGAGGCTACATTTTCACTGGGTGGAGGAAAAAAGACCACTGGGTCGGGTTTCACCAGGTCTGTTTATACAGAGGGGTGTTCTATCTACTCTAGACCGACTCTTTTGAGATAACAACACTGAAAATCTACTTCGTGGATTCCACTGAAATTCCTATTTATTTATTTATTTATTTATTTATTTATTTATTTATTTATTTAAATTCTGGCATTTTTATAGAGATTGTGAATTTTAAAACTTGCAAAAGTTGCCTTGTAGAAAAGAAAAGTTTCGTTTAGTTTTACCTTATATTTTATATTTTTCCACAAAAATACGTATTCTACATTTTCCCCACTCCTCGTTTTCCACACTCCTCATTTTTCACACACTCCGGCCGCGTTTTCCACACTCCGCACTCCGCACCCCGCATATTCCATACAACCTTTTCTATCAGATTTCGTGGGTAACTCCTATGTAGTAGGCGTGTTTTGAAATGTTTTTTAAATTTAAATTTTGAAGTTTGGTGTGATAAAGGGCCTTCGTCATGGTCCACGCGCTGTTCTCCGATAAAGTAAACTTTTATTTGGCTCCTCAACACTTACTCAAAAGCGGAGAAATTTACCAAACTATAAAATGACTGCTGCTTTTTACCGCAAACAAACACCGAGGTGGTAATGCATTAGCCTGCAGAAATCGCGTCTCGTCCGGAAAAAAACCGCGACCGTTGTCATGCAAAAAAAGTCAGTTTGGCAGCGGGATCGGGATGACATGTTCGAAGCAAGCGGGATGGCGGGATGAAAGAAAAAAATTGTGGCGGGAAGCGGGATTGCGAAACCCTATTTTAGACCCTCAAAATGAAAACCATAAAAAATACCTTTTATCTTATTAGCTATTTTTTCACCATAAACACCTTTTAAATGTTTCCTACAGATGTCTCTAATAAAAACCATACAATCAAAAAACTTTTCTTCTTCTTCTGTTGGCCTTCGACCACCGTATAATTCAACAGGAATGGTGTAACCAAGTAGTTTACTACTTTCGTTTTGACTATGTGTCTCTTTTACACCTAAAATTGTAAGAAATGGTGAATCGATTACTAGCGGACCTTTATAGGTGTCGATCTTAATTATTTCAAAATCGGTTTTACTGTTTTTCACCGGTTTATGGAAAATAATATTTGATGAATTTTCAAAAACTTTTGAAGGACTTAACAGATTCATATTTGTTATATTACCATATTTATTTTTAAGACGATTTTTTTCATTTCTAGAAACAAGAAATGAAAAAATAAACAGATATCTAATCTTCTTCTTCATCGCTTTCTTGTATCGTTAATAACGATTCTCGTTGAGGTAACGGTTTGAAATATGCCTCATGAACCTTTATCTGAATCGAAACAGCTTTTTCACCAATATAGATACTATCGATCAGCAAAGCTAATTTCACATGGCAATATGTGTTTAAATAGTCGAGCGGATCAACATTTTTGTTTCCTTTCACTTTGAATAACGTTAAAAATTTATCAGACTTTTCTGAATAATTGAGTTTAGCATATAATATTGGTGGATTATTTCCTATATTACTGTCCTTGTAATATAAAAGGTTATTTAATTTATCAGCTATCTCTTCACCACAAGCCTCTTCTAAACGCTTGTAACAAAGTTCTTGAAAATTTTCCAATGAGATATAAAACTCATTTTCTTCCGGTGTCGGTTGATTGTCTTTGGACCATAAACAGACCGGAATAGAATATCCAAGTAGCTCACGAGTTCCGTCTTCTTTACTTCTTCTTTCGGTTACACCAAAACTGAAAAGAAACGGTGTTTCAATGACTAAAGGTCCTTTTTTATTATCACCGTAATCGATCTGTATTTTAATCCTTTGATAATTGTAAAGGTCATTTTTTATCGGTTTGCTGAAAATAATATCATCATCGCGAACATCTGAAAGAATTGACAGTTGCATGTTTGTTAGTATTACAAATTAATTTCCTTAAGACCATTTTTTCCTACCTACAATCCTTGCAACAGCGCTTGTTTTTCCCGTGAATGCAGATACCGTTTCCGCCGCAATCTTTGCAAGAATATTTTACACGGCTGTGTTCACAAATCTGTTTTCCCGAGCACTCCTTACAATAGTATTTGTTATTTCCGTGAATACAGATTCCGTTTCCACCACAATCTTTACAAACATGTCTCTGTCTACCATGTTCACAAATCCTTGATCCCGAACACTCCTTACAACTGTATTTATTTTTACCGTGTGGACAAAGTTTTGCTCTAGCCATTGGCGGCTTCGTAGGTTCTTGTTGTTCAACAGCTTGTAAAGCTTCAATCAGTTCGGCTTTTCGCATCAGATGCCATCCTTTAATTTTCTGCTCTTTTGCCATAGCTTTGAGATCTTTTACCGTAACTTTAGGTTTCGATTCTTGCTTTTCCATTCTTCTATAAGATACTTTATATTTTTAAGACCAAATTTTTGATTAGCAAGCGCTTTCGAGTCGTTTGTTTCCGAGAAATCGATCTTAATTTATTCATCTTTTCCGAGAATTGCGTACGTGTTCATTCAAGTGTGAAACCTTCTAAAGTGCACGCGCAGTCACGCGTGAAACGCGCGCGTGACACTTGACACGTACCACATGTGTGAGCGCGATAACCTATTCCTATATAAATAGTTCGATGAAACTATATATATTAATAAGTCTGTAATTTGGTAGAACTCAGGGGGGAGACGGTTGGCCACTGTCAGAACCCTGCTTACGGTTCATGCAATGTCAGACCTACGGGGTAGCAGTGTAGTTGAGTCAGTTGACTACGCTCTGGTGAACCAGCCTCGGCCCAACTGATAACAGGGGGGTGCTCAAAGATCTCTTCGGAGAACTTAACCTCACCCAGAGGTATAAAATGGGATGACACCCGCTTTGTCAGCGGGAAAAGTCCTCACTTCGGTGAGGCAAAAGTCCTCACTTCGGTGAGGCACAGAAACAGCCAACCGAGCACCCCCCGACCAGGGTTTTGCACTTTTTTATGAAAACTTTTCATCGTATCTTTTTTCAACATGTTGATCAATCACAAAATTTGACTTTACGAACTTTTACTAGAGGTTCATATATATCTAATTCAGCTAAAGCAGAAAGTAATTTAGCTTTTCGCATTAGATACCAACCTTTGATTTTCTTCTCTTTTGCTAAATATCGCAATTCTTTGAAGGTATAATCTGTTCGATTAATCAACGACCTTTCCCATCCATCATCCATTTTATTTATTTAATACCAAATCTTTATGTTCATTTGAATTTTTTATCATATCGATCTTCGATTCGGCTATTTATTGCTGGACATAAATCGATGATTATTTCATCGATCAACCTCATATCGTTAACAAACGATTCGTGATCGAACTGTTTTCCACGTAAGCAAGACCGCAAATCAACCAAAACTTTCTGGTATGTTGTAAATGCAAATTTACTCATCTCAATCCTTCGGTTATAATTTTTATAATCGGTAAATGTTTTGACCAACAACCCTGCACCGGAAATGACACCTAGTATAACTGGGTTCAACGTAATTCCACCGGCAATTGTACCACCGGCGATAAGAGAGGATGAAGACAGTTTACACAAGAGATTCATCCGTTTGAGATGTCTAAAAGTTTTTTTATAACACCACCATTTCTTGTGATAAAAACTGTAAAGGGATTTGATCACCGTTAATTTTGTCTCGTCGATCGATGTATCGATGTGATTGAATGCAAAAAGATCGTATTTCATTTTATAAAGAATAATAATATGATTTTAAAATGATCGCAATCGCTTTCATTCTTGTCTCTTTTATAAATGAGCATATCTTATCTCCTCAATGGTTAAGAGAAACTCGAGACATCGCAAGAGAGGTCGTAGAAGCGCTTGAACACGCTAAGATCTGAAAGATCATCTAATTTATTATACGTAGCGTATAATAAATTTTTTATGAGAAACTTAGGGGATCGTCTCAAGCCACAGACTTACCAAACATTTATTGACAGTTCTCTGTAATCTTCGCATACTCACACTAAATTTATCGCATACTCCCAAAACGATATCTTTAGTCAAATGACAATCCTGTTTATTACCGCCTCCTCCTCTTCCTATTATCTCATTTATCAACACGATGATATGAGGATACGTTTCGAGCGTATCGAGAATGTTAACGCAACATTTTACAATTTTACACTTGACCGGAACCATAGCATATTCCTCTCCTGAAAATAGAGTAAACAACTGATTCGCAGTTCTATTGTAAACACCGTGAATTGCAAAAACGCCACCGCTACTGTTGAGAATTGAGTGATTGTTCATATCTAAATCGGTCTGCATAACCATTTTCCTACTCTCCAAAATATAAGGAGAATCGTAAACACTGGCCGGTACATCTGAGTGGTTTCCTTTTATTCCGTAAATTATCAGGTAAGCTTGAGCTTGCGAAGCCGATGTTGGCGAACCGCTACATTTTAAATCGACCCTAATATATTCCGGCGGTGTGATTTTCCACTTATGTAGATTGATAATACTTCGACTGTAATCCGTAAAAGTTTTTGTCGATTGTTTATTTATGTTGATAGAAGCCGATTGAACATCGACACTGACACCTCTCATCGTAGGCGGAATAAATTCGATACAAACGGTATATTCACCATCTGGTAATTTATACAGATTAAATCCGATTCTTGATGCGTAGCTATTTAACGGATGCTTGTGTAATAAAAGACTGTAAACTTTTTTGTTTAACGTATGCGGCGACTCAATCAGATCGACTATTCCGGTAACGGTTATATCATGCTCGGATGAGCTTTCGTCAACATTTTCCATTATATATCTAAAATCATCTTTCAGCGCTGACGAGGTGGTGATGTGTGATTCGTCAACATATTTTTTAAGCCTCTCTTCTATTTCTATCGTATGAACTACCACACCTCCTATCTTGAGATCAAGATTTTTATCAGCACCGTCAACATAAGATTTATTACATGCGTCGGAACTATTTTGTGGATCACCGAGATTGGTAATCTTATGGTTTGACATATCGAAATCTTCAATGGACGGGTTACTCAATTTACCGGAAATTATACGATCCACGTATCTTTTATTGGCTCCTTGGTCGGCGACCGTCGGGTCCTTTACATTGTAAACCGTATTGTTCCCCATATCTAAACTAGTCTCCATCGGAAACATCTCTTTTCGAGATAAGAAAATATTCCTAACATCGTTGTAAGAGACAAGATTGTTATAATTTCCCCCTAAATCGTGATAACTCTGTTGTTTCGATTGAACAACATTATACAGTTCTTTCAGATCGATATTTTTTACGACCTCATGCGTCGGTTCAGGTGTATTAGGATGAAATTTTTTCAGAGTTATCATATTGACAGCGCATAGATCGTTATCTTCGTCTGTGTCCATGTTTGTGATTAGTTTTCTATTCATGTCGATCTCTCCGGGAAAAATCAATCTGTTTCCTCGAAGATCTAGATCACCGGTCATATGAGTCGATCCATCAACAAGAATAACATCTGTCGGATTTGGTTTTGTTGATAGCGCATTTTCCATCTGATGTTTTGTTATCGCATCATAATTACCCACTCCTTCGCCAACATTCACAAGACGTTTTTGTTGAATATCGTAATTGTTATTGACATCTAATTTCAAACCGGTATTCTGATGTACCTGCTGATTGAAATTTTTTATATATTCCGATATATCGAAATTAGTGAATCTTCTGATATTATTGGAAATACCCATACTCTATTCTTATTTCATATAATTTTTAAAAACTCTCATCAAAGTTCTTAGTAACGCTTTTCTTTTCTTTGTCTAAAAATAAGAATTCATATGGACCGAGTTTATCAAAAAGAACCGGATCTATTAGATTTTCTTGCGCAATCAGATTCAGATGCTTTTTAGTCGTCGGCGGATACAAAATCATGTGGGAACAGTTCTGCCGTAGTTTCTGAGGAACATCGTAGTAGGACTGGGATAGATAGATCGGGGAAATTTTATGATGTCGACCATCTGTATAATGATTGGCGATTTTGTTTTGAACTGTTTGGGGAGCGTTAATAAGATCGTCAAAAACCACCACTTTTCTATTATCGATCGGATAGTCTGTTGTATCCATAATATCATCTTCTCCGTAAAGTTCTAAAATATCATATCCAACTCTTTGACTAGCGTTTTCCATTAATTTTTGCAAGTCTTGAATTTTATCCTGATGTTGATTTGGTGAGTATAGATAAATCTTATCATAATAAATGAGCGGCTTTCTAAGAATATGCATTAAGGTGTTTGTTTTTCCACATCGAGTTTGACCGGTTATCAGCATACGAAAATCTTCATTAAGAAAATCGTTTAACGAACGACTATTATCGTTACTTTTTACCACATCATAATTCGGAATTTTCATTTTGTTAAATAGGGTAAATAAACTTAAAGCGATTTTTTAAAAATAAATAAGTGTTGATTAAACAGATATGGATATTGATAGGGTTAAAAAATATGCGGATTTAGAATTTGAAGGATTCAAAATCGCTAAAGCGGTTACCGAAGTGAAGAATGAGGTTAAAAATAAAGAACAGGTTCGCGATGTTGCGATGGGTGAATATTTTAAAACTCTGAGAGAACCGCTAATTGAACAGCAGAAAAAAACAGATGAAAAACAGGACAAAGTCATTCAACAATTGAAAGAAAATCAATTGGCTTTGACCAGCGGTTTCAAAGATTTGGTTGAAACCAATAAGGATATTTTAACATTGAATAAAGAGCTACCATTTCCTGGCGGTGACCAACCACCAACGGATACGCTACCGATACCTGCACCACCACCGGGTAAAGTAATAACTGCTGAACCAAATAAGATGTTCACAGAAAACGAATTAGAATTTTTAAAAGAAACTTTTCACGAACCTAACGAGCTACTTAAAATGAATGAAGACCAACTTGTTGCAACTTATAATGAAGCCAAAGATGAAAACAGAAGTGTCGGAATAAAGATAGGTGGTTTGAAAAGGAGAAAACCAAAGACAGAAGAAGAAAAACAAAAACTCGATTATGATCTGAAAATATATGAAAGAACAAGAGATATATTAGACAGATATTTAACAACGATTAAGAATGTAAAAATTTTACCGCAATATACAAAACAAAAACAAGGTGAAGGGGTACGCAAGTACAAACAACCGAGACGAAACGCTTATAAAATTCAAAAAAATAATCAATATGGAGGACTATTAATCGACATACCTAAATTAATGAACGATCTGAAATTAAACGCTTATCGTGGTGGAAAATTAATTTATCAAGCCGATGTTGATAAATCTCTGATTAATTTACTAACGAAAAGATATAATCCTAAAACAAAATATAGTATGAACGCTGTAAAAGTTTTTAACGATCTGAATATACTGAGTAATTTACCTCCTCATAAATCATCGGGTAAATCGAAAATGGTCGGTTCAAGTATAGTTTATTATGATGATCCCAACAAATTGGCAGACAGAATGAAGATAATAATCGGTTCGATGGCTGCCGGTAATAATTCACCTGTTTTGAAAAACGATTTATCACAGATTATCGATGAGCTGTTAAGAATAGGAGCAATCGAAAACTGTTTAAAAAATATTTAGCGTAATTAAAAAATAAAAAGTATTTATTATACGGATCGTATAATAAAAATGGATGTTAACAGAACGCTAGTTTTCAAATCTATAGATGCAAGAAAACAAAATCCTAATAATAAACCGGGAAATTTTACTGTAAGGTTTACTCCCGAGCTGTTATTGGACGATAATAAAGAATGTTTTTTGGCATTGGATCATCTTAGCATGACCGCAAGTTGGCATAACATTCGTCCCGAATATGATAACAACAAACTAAAAATATCAAAAGATAAAGGTCAAACATACGAAACGATTACTTTTCTATCAGGGGTTTATGATTACGAAGATATAAATGATTTTATCCACAAAACGATTGGAAAAATACCCAACACGGATGAATATGGAATTAACGTATTGTTTGATCTTACAACTTACAAGGTATTTATTCAATTATCTACCGATTATCGCATCGATTTCCGTTCGAGTGGAAATTTTAATATTTTACTCGGATTTGAATCGAAAGTTTTAACGAGCAGCGGTTATGGGAAAAATGTCCCTAATATCAGTAACAGCATCGATAATCTTTACGTAAAATGTAGTTTGTTGAGCGATTCGATCGTTTCAGGAAAGCGAAGCAATACCTTATTCACATTCTCAACAAATACGAAAACAAGGTCTTTACCTTTTGAAATCTACCCGAGAGTGAACTATCTGTGGCATAAGATGAATAGAAAAGACATATCCGAAGTAACCTTTTACTTGGCCGACGATGAAGATAGAATTGTTGATCTGAACGACATCGATATTTCCATAACTGTAGTGTTAAAAGAAGTATAGAAATTTATTTAGAATTTATAAAACTTAGACTTACGTATGGAAGAACAAAGAAGAATAAGAGATTTTGATACGGGAGAAAATTCTTATATTGACTCTGTAGAGTATGGTAGTGGTTTCTTTGATACACTTACAAAAATCGGTTCCAAATTAACAGGAAAAACAGCGAGTAAATTGGCTAGTAAAGCAGCAGAAAAACTTATTGAAAAAGGTGCTGAACAGGTCGGTCAAAAAACCGGTGAAGTTCTTGGTGAAAAAATTTATGACAAGTTTTCATCCAGAGGTAAAAAAGAACCTTCTGCTGCTGCACCACCACCGCCAGCCCCACCGCCACCACAAATCTCAGGCGAAACAAAAGGAGTCGATATTATTAAATTTTTAAACGAAGAAGCTTCGCATAAGAAAGAGAAGAAAGAAGACAAATTTCAATATATTAGAAATATCGTAAATGAACTGATTTAATTTTAAAAATAATTTCTTATTATAATTCATAATAAGAATGAGTTTCAGAAATCCGGAACTGGTCAAACGATATGAATACGTGTGCTACGATTTGGAAACACCGCTAATCGATAATGTCGCAAATAATAATAGACAGGTTAAGAATAATTATCGATTCACAGTTGATAACTCTTCAGAAGCAAATCCGATCGATTGGTATAACGCTTATCTGGAGGTAGATTTCAAACTTGTTACGCTTGCCGATAGTACAACCGGGATAGTAGCCGGACCAAATAACGGTAATCAAGATTGTACTACAACTAATGGTCATACATTTATAAGACAGATACAGGTTGAATGCAACGGGATGACAGTTTACAATAACACAAGAGCCAACGAAACATCGAACGTACTTTCCCTCTTAAAATATACAAAAAGTTATGCCGACACAATCGGTAAAGATCAGTTTTTATATTTGGATTCATCCACGGAAACAACAGAAGCACGACCGGCTCAAGCGCTATATAACGAAGGTTTTGCTAGAAGAAAGATTTTGACGGATGCTGCAGCTGTTAACAAAATATCGATTCCGCTAAATCTATACAGCTATTTTGCAGCTTTCAAAAATAATCTTCACCCGAATATTAAGACAAATCTTCTTATAGAACTTGAAAGCGACAACAATATAATTTTCAGAAAAGGAGCTGCTCCAGATAGTAAAGTGATCTTAACCAAATTAAGATTGTGGGGCCCAAAAATTATTTTCAACGGTTTAGGTATGAAACAGTATCTTGATGATTATTTGAAACCCAAAAAATGGACTTATTTGAGAGAACATACCGAAATATTTCAAACATCCTCTGTAAATAGCTCCTTTCGAATAAGTACAGGTATTAGGAGACCGAGGCATGTTTTCATCTGGGTTGTTCCCGAGGCAAGTTATAGTAATCAGGAGCAAAATATATTTACTTTCAAAACATTTAGTATCGGTGCAAACAATCGATATTTTTCTAGAGCACACTTGCAAATAAATAACAGCATCCAATATCCTCAATTAGAAATGACATCAGATGAGGAGTCAAGACTTTACAGAGCTTTGTTATCCTACAGTTCCGCTTACAACGACTTTTTAAGCGGAACAATAATCGATCGATCAAATTTCAGAAATCTTTTTGGAATTCTATACTTTAATCTTAGAAACCAAGAAGAAGATGTAAAAGATGGTGTGGTTGCACTTACTTTTAATTATGAATTAAACGGAGCAAATCCAACAAATTATAGATTGAATGCTTTAGTTTTACACGAAAAAGAGATAGAGTTATACACGTCATCCGGAAAAATATTAATAAAAGCGTAAATCTAATTAAAATTATATTTTGTAAAATAAAAAATGGCTACAGCGTATTTTGCATATGGAGTAAATCTGTCTCAAGGACAGCTACATAAACTTAAAAAAGCATATGACGATAATTCAGAAATTACGATAAGGTTGAGTAAGAATAATTTGAAAGGGTCACATGAGTTGATGTTGACAAAAACCCAGATTAATAAGATTAATAAAGCGCTAAAAAAACGGTACCGGTACCGATATCAAAATATCTAAAACACAGATTCGTAAAGCGATCACCGTAGGCGGAAGTTTGTGGACCTCTTTGTTGTCACTCGGTTCAAAGTTGTTACCTTTTGCTACAAAAGCGGCTACAAAGGTAGTACCTTTAGCTACAAAAGCAGCAACAAAAGTATTACCTCATTTAGCTACAGGAGCGTTAGGCGCTTTGGGAAGTCTCGGTATCGATAAGATTTTTGGTAACGGAATCACGGTACCGTTTGATTTTCTTCCTCAACTGCTTCGCATAAAAGGATTGACGCAAAGGCAAGCGCAAGTTATAAGAAACGGTATGCAAAGCGGTAGCGGAATAACATTCAAACCTACGCAAAGACAGCAGAATGGAGGATTTTTAGGAACACTTGCTGCAATCGGAATTCCTATGGCTATCGAATTAGCTTCAAAACTTTTTGGAAAAGGGTTATCTGTAAGTCCAAGAGAAGGATACGGATTACAGGTACCGAAAAGAGAAGGTAGAGGATTACAGATTTCTCCAAAGTTTCCATACCAACCTCCGCCTTTTTACGGATCATGGGGTGAAAAAAACCCAAATTTAGGGATGTACCGCTAAGTAATTTTGACCTCCTTGAATGGGTAAGATACTTAAAAATACCTGATTTCCAAGGTATTTTTTCGAGAGATCAAACGGTCAGTCATATTCATAAAACAGGATGTTGTATAATTAATCTTGATGATAAGATAGGGAACGGTACACATTGGGTAGCAACATTTGTAAAAAATAAAAATCTCCTATATTATTTTGATTCGTTTTGTTTACCACCACCACAAGATTTCATTGATTATGCTAATAGCTTGCGCATGGAATACCAATATAATATCGGTTACCCGTTTCAAGCTATAAGATCAGTAAGATGCGGTTATTATTGTTTATATTTTCTTGATAATATTTATAAAAAATCATTTTATGATTGCCTAAGTAGATTCAAAATCGATAATCAAAACTATAATGAAAAGTTTATTAAAAAATATTTCATGTAATTAAAATTAAAAAGTTTTATTATACAGATCGTATAATAAGATGGAACCGTTAACGTATTGCGTCAAGGAAAAAATAAAAACCGGTTGTACTGAACCGTCCGGTTACGAGATAGCCACCAACGGCAGGCCTTATTTTTGGTGCACTTGCGCTAATTGCGGAATCAAGAAAACCCGTTTCGTTAAGAGTTCGGAAAACTAGTTGGGCCCCCACAAGGTGGGGGCTTTGGTGAGATGGCTATGGAAGGATTAACGATGCATGCGTTACCTTGGTTAGGAAAGAAAGCTGTTGAAATGGGCCGTTATGGAGCAAGTGAGCTGTTGAGAAATAAAAATATGCAAACCAAGGCGTTGGATTTCACTCTCGACAAAGCAAAACCGTTTCTTGAAAATACTGCCTCTCAAATGCTGAACGAATTGTCAACTAAGATCAGGCCTGACAAAAAATATAAAACGGATCGAGCTGATTTAGATGGGAGCGGTGTCGACATTCATAAAATGATCGGTAAGCTTCCGAAACCGAAAGGCGGTTGGACATTACCTGGACATAAATACACAGGACCATACAATGACTTGGATACACAATTAAGATATGATCCGGAAACAGGTAAAATACTGGAGATCTACGAACAGCCGACGGGTGAAACGGATGCTATAGCGATGCAGCACGACGTCGATTATTCTGTGTGCGCGAATAAACCTGACCCGCGAAAATGTAAAAACGAAGCGGATAGAAAAATGGTGAAAGCCTTGGATAGCGTGCCCTATAGTGATCGACAATGGGGTCACTGGTTAGCTAGAAATACTATCGACGTAAAACAAAAACTTGGGTTGGGAAACGGATAAGGCCGCCGAGTAAAAACGTAGAGACGTGGCAAGAAAAGCTTGCAGATGAGTTACATAAACCTATAAGACGAAAGTTTACTCGGCGGCGTGTTATTGTAAACGGAATCGATGAGATATGGTGTTCTGACCTTGTTGAAATGCAGAAATTAAGTAAGTGGAATAAGGGATATCGATATCTTCTCATGGTGTTAGATGTTTTCAGTAAATACGGTTGGATTGTACCGCTGAAGAATAGAAAAGGAGAGACCGTTAGGGAAGCGTTCAATTCGTTATTCAAGAAAGGAAGAAAACCGAAAATGCTGTGGGTGGATAAGGGTAAAGAGTATTACAACAAGAATATGAAAGAACTGTTGGATAAAAATAAGATAGTGATGTATTCGACAGAGAATGAAGAAAAATCTAGTGTTTGTGAAAGATGGAACCGTACGATAAAAGAGAAAATGTATAAACAGTTTACCGTTCAAAACAATACCGTGTATTATGATATATTACCGATGATATTGAAAGAATACAATAATTCAAAACACCGAAGCATCGGTATGACACCTGTGGAAGCGTCGAAGAAAAAGAACGAAAGTGCTGTTTACTTAAATCTGTATGGTAAGAAGAGACCAACACATACTAAGCCGAAATTTAAAGTTGGTGATAAAGTTCGAATATCGAAATACAAACGCCCTGTTTTCGATAAAGGTTACACACCGAATTGGACTGAAGAGATTTTTACTATCGATAAGATTCGATACACTAACCCTGTAACTTATAAACTGAAAGATGAGTTGGGTGAGGAGATAACGGGTTCTTTTTATAAGGAAGAGCTGCAGAAGGCTAAACAGACCATCTTTCGTATTGAGAAAGTGATTCGACGAGATGCTCGAAAAGGTAAAGCGTTAGTGAAGTGGAGCGGGTATAGCGATAAATTCAACTCTTGGGTAGATTTGAAAGAACTGAAAGACCTGCGGTGAATAGAATTCTTTTCATTTCATGAACGTGAAATGAAAATTTAAAATGGTATTAAAAAAATCTTGAGCATAATTAAGATGGAGTCAAAAACTGTTGAACAGCTTCAGGCAATTGCACGTGAAAACGGTTTGAAAGGTTATTCACGTTATAGGAGGAAAGCGGAGCTGATTAAATTCATTGAAAGTAGTATAAATACTCCACCATCACGTGGGATTGTGGATTTTATAGATGAAGAAGAAGAACCTTCACGTGGGATTGTGAATTTTATAGATGATGAAGGTTCTTCATCATCACCCTCTCGAAGAAGAAAAAGGCAATCGTCCCCACATCCACAAGACGACATAATTCGTCAATCAGAGATACCTCAACGTAAACGAAATAAGAAGAGACAGAAGAAAGAAAAGAAGCAAAAAACCCGTCAAGCAAAGAAGGGGAAGAAATTAGAAGAGGTTGTGAATAGATCTGAAAGATCTGAAGATGAGCATCGTCTTGTGGTGTTTGATAAGAAGAGACAGAAGAAACTGAAGAGGGAGGTTGCTCGTCTAACAAAGAAAATCAACCGTGCAAAAAACAAGCGTGGCGCACGGTTCTTACAAGAAAAACTTAACCAAGTTTTGAAAAAGATCGATAATCAAGGAGTACCGTATGAGATAATCAAGATATCTTCAAAGGAAAGTAGAAGGTTCAAATCGTTTTTCGATAAATTCAATGTAAAAATACTAAACTTACACCTTTCAGGTGTATTCGATATTGACAAATTACTGTTGGAAATAGCAAACAAAGTAATAAAAGATAGAGGGTTACAAAACGGTGACAGGATTCGTTGGATACTAAATCATATAAGTTGGAAAAACCCTGTCAGTACAAAAATAATCACAATCACAGATAACCTTGGAACAGATCTGGTCGAACAGATAGCTAGATTCGTTGAATACAAGGATGTACCGATTAGTGAGGTTGAGATAGAGATTCAGTCGATAAAGAATGTTAGGGGGTCGGGTCGATTGCGTGTGACAAAATTAAATGCATGCGACAAAAAGAGTATAATCACAATCAAAAATAATGATACGATCTGTCTTGCAAGAGCAATAGTGACGGCTCGCGCAAACATAAATAAACAAAAATGGACAAAAACTCAGCTAAAGGACGGGTTTAATAAGTCGAGAAGGTTACAGAAAGAAGAAGCTCTAAAACTTCATAGGGAAGCTGGAGTTGAAATAAATCAATACGGTTCAACCCTTGAAGATGTAGAGAAATTTGCAAAACACTTGAAAATTCAGATAAACATTGTTGATGGTGATCAGTTCAACGAGCTGATCTACACTTCTTCTGAAAGAGAGGAAAACCCTAATGCGTATTATGACCAGATGATATACCTTTACAAAAACAATAACCACTTTGACGTAATTACCAGTATGCCTGCATTCCTAGGAAAAGATTATTATTGTCACACCTGTAAAAAGTCTTATACACATCGCGATCGTCATAAGTGTCCCGCAAAGTGTATAGCATGTTTTAAATACTATCCTGATGGGAAAAAATGTTCTGGTGAAGAGATTATATGTGGTGATTGTAATAGGTCTTTCTTTGGTGTAGAGTGTTTTGAGGAGCATAAGCGGGACCGATCCTCTAGGGGATCAAGCGACATTGTGTGTGAAAATGTAGGTAAATGTCTGAAATGCGAGCGTATAATTATAACTTCAGAAGATAGAGATGGTATGATTCATAACCTAAAGACCCATATATGCGGATATTCGAAGTGTACGAATTGTAAGGAGTACTGCAATATGAATGAACATAAATGTTACGTGAAACAAACGAGGTGTAAGGGTGGAAACTGTACAAATAATATTATTAAATGTGATGAAAATCGTGGAGCGGATCGGTGTTATTCTTGTCAGACAAGAACTGAGAATTACATGTTCTATGATTGTGAGGCAACTCAGGAGACCGGAGTGCATAAGGTCAATTGGATCGATTGTCAAGATTTTCATGGAAATATAAATACATTTGAAACCATCGATGAATTTTGTAGATTTATTTTTGAAGAAGATAAGCATAAAAAGTTTACCTTCATTGCACACAATTCAAAGGGTTATGATGCTCAGTTTATTCGAAATTGGTGTATAGAGAACGGTGTAAAACCTTATGTTATCTACAACGGAACAAAGATTATGTATATGGAAGCTTGTGGTGTTAGATTTGTTGATTCTATCAACCATAATCCTGGCCCGTTATCAGCATTCCCAAAGACATTTGGTTTGAAAGAGTTGAAAAAAGGGTATTTTCCACATTATTTCAATAAAGAGTGTCACCGAAACTATGTGGGACCGATTCCAAGTAAGAAACACTATGGTTATGATCAGATGAGCTCTTCGGCGAGAAAGGATTTTTTAAAATGGTATCAAGCAAGAGTTGATGAAAACTATGTGTTTGATATGAAGAAGGAGCTGAGAGAGTACTGTAGAAGTGATGTCGATATCCTCCGAAGAAGTATGTTAAAGTTTCGAGAAGACTTTATCGAATTAGAAAACATCGATCCCTTTCTATATATAACCATCGCATCTGTATGTATGACTGTGTACAGAAGTAACTATATGCCTAAAAGTATGATCAGTGTTGTAAAGGAAACTACTCGTGGAGAGACATATAGCCGATCCAGTATCGCTTGGTTAGATTGGATTTCTCAGAGAGATGGTGTTAATATAAAACACGCTCTAAATGGCGGTGAAGAGACTTTACCTGGAATTGGTAAAGTCGATGGGTTTTGTGGAAACACTGTCTATGAATATCAAGGATGTTTTTGGCACGGTTGTGAGAAGTGTTATTCTAGTGAGACAATAAACACTAGAAATCAGTTGGATATGTTAACTCTTAGAAAGAGGACTGAAGAGAAAAACAATAAAATTAGAGCTGCCGGGTATGAACTGGTTGAGGTTTATGAATGTGAACTGGAAAAAGATAAAAAGTTAAGTAAATTTCGTTCGTTTCGAAAAAAGGAATGGAATCGAGAATTTGTTGGGCCTCTTAATCCTAGGGACGCATTTTTCGGTGGGCGAACAAATGTAACAAAACCAACCTACACCTTCAAAAAAGACGAGAAAGGTAGATACGTCGACTTTGTAAGTTTATACCCGACAGTACAGTTCTATAAAAAATATCCTATATATCATCCAACAAAGATATTCGACCCACCTCAGGAGTACGATGATAAATGGTTTGGTTTTGTGAAATGTAAAGTTTTACCACCAAGAGGTCTTTATCATCCTGTGTTACCGGTAAAGATTCGATGCGATAAGGCTGAAAAGTTGCTATTTCCACTCTGTAGAACATGCGCTGAAAATAAGATTCAGGAATGTACACATACAGATGATGAACGATCATTCATCGGAACATGGTGCACAAATGAGTTGAATAGGTCGATTCAGAAAGGGTATAAGGTACTAAACATATATGAGGTGTGGCATTTCCCTGATAGAGTAGATTTTCTTTTCGAAGATTATGTAAGAAAATTCATGAAGATCAAGATGGAGAGTAGTGAGTTGAAGGTTGGGGAAGGCTGTACATATAAGAGTGTTGATGAGTACAAGGCTATTGTAAAATCAAAGTTAGGAATTGAACTTGGAGAGATTAAGTACAATCCAGGAATGAGAGCAATCGCAAAACTATGTTTAAATAGTTTATGGGGAAAGTTTGGTCAACGAAATAACTTCAATCAGACAGAGTACGTCACTAAACTAGATGAATTTTACAAGATCTTACTAGATGAATCCGTAGAAAATCTGAACATTCAATTTATAAACGAAGAGATGGTTGAGATGACCTACAACTTGAAAGACCATTTTGTTGATAATAGCTATATCACAAACATATATATTGCTGCCTTCACAACCAGTCACGCTAGATTGATGTTGTATCGTGTGTTAGACAAACTCGGTGATCAGGTTCTTGGTTTTGATACCGATAGTTGCTGGTATATCGAACGTGAAGGGGGACAGCGAATCGAAACAGGTGATAGTCTCGGTGATCTAACCGATGAATTAAACGGTCATTATATTACGAATTGGTGTGGTTCTGGTCCAAAATCATACGGTTACACAACAAGTGATGGGAAAATGGTATGTAAGGTAAAAGGTTTCAGACTGAATCACGAAAATAGTCAATATATTAATCATACAACGATGAAACAGATCATCGAGGGGGAAAAGAAACGTATAACAACCGTAAACGAACAAGCGATAACTCGAAATTCCTTAACAAAACAGATTGAAAATAAGTATCAGGAAAAAGACTTTAGAATGTGTTACGATAAACGATGTATGGTGAAGACTGAATCTGGTATCGAGACGTTTCCATACGGATATTGAATCGATAAAACACACTAAATCTTGAAAAGTACCAAGAGTGAATAATTATAGATGATTCGTCTATAATTATACGATGAACGTTAAATTAACGATAAAACACACTGAAAATGGGAAAGTGCCCCAGAGTCCCTAGTATAACTACTCTCGAAACTTCCATATTTTTCTGCTGAAGACTCTTGGCAATCTTCCATGTTAAATTGTTCCGTTTGTACTTCGCTTTCTCGATTGATTTTCGAGCACAATTGGTCAAAACAGACGGTCGTCCGCTTCTTGGTTTGTCTTCGAAGCACTCTCTTTTCGACCACTTGTTCACCCAACGTTCCGTCTTGTTAAAAAATTTAGCAATTTCTTTGACTGAATGACCAGATGATCGTAATATGGCTGCTAGAGCTCTAGCATAAACAATGTCTGACTTCATTTTCGTGACAGAGAAAAACAGAAAGTTCAGGAAAAAAATCAGAGAACAACAACAAATTCGGGAAAGGAACAACATACACAAAGGGCGCGAAAAAATGGCTGGAAAACGCGCGTGTGCACATTTGGCGCGAAAATCGAAACAAAGGCATCTAGTAGACAATTCTATTCCGTCACTGCACTGAGCGCTCACGTGAGATAGCATTGCACCTGCGCGAACTCAGTGTGTTGCCGCCTTTGAAAGCGAACTGACATTTGTTCCAACACGCTAGAAGAAATTCAGTTTCTAAGCGATAATTCGCTAAAAATATCCGCGAGCTCAGATAAATCTGAGCTTAAGCGCGGGAACGACAACTTAAAAAGCTGGCTGACAGCCGGGGCTCAAAAAACGCCTTCTAATGAAGGAAAATTTGAAGTGCTTAACAGCTTGAAACAAGAGCTGAAGAAAGAGGAGATGGGCCCGAGTGTTAACACAGAGCTGGCTAATGTGGTAAATGCCATGCTCAAAGAAGGCCTGCCTGAAGAGAAACTTCAGGATAAGATAAATAAGTATCACAGACCAGAGAACTGTGAATCATTGACGAAAGTCCGAGTAAATCAACCAGTATGGGACCATCTAACTCCAGCAGTCCGGTCCCAAGATGTTAGACTGCAAAAAGTGCAGATATCTATCTTCAAAGGAATGTGCGCGTTGACTAATATGATCGACAAACTCCTAGACCACTTGTCGTCACTCCCAACGGGAAACGACCTTCTTCAAAGGTCAACAGATGCACTTACATTGTTCGCTAATGCAAATAGCGAACTCAATCAAAGACGACTCAAGCATGTTAAGGCATGGCTCAGAGCCTAATTTGCATAAAACCTGAAAACGATCATAACTTTAAAGTGATTCACCTGAACAGGCTCAAACTTAGCAGCAGGATAAAACTTGTTAACCTTGAACCATTGTTTACTTTAAATGTCGCATATTTGTATCACGTGACCTGTTATGATTGTTTTCCTACACAAAAAGAAAATTGAAAATGGGGTGCCGAGATGGCATATAATGGATATAAATTGTGGATAGAATGGATATAAATGTATTTGTATGCTTCTCCCCTATGTGAATCTGGCCGGAATGGTTGACTATGATCTACAGTTGAAGGGTTATTTCGTAAAACAGGTCACGTGACATATTTTGTCTCTTAATATCTTTTTAATAAAATACAAAAATTGTCCATTCCGGGCAGGGATAGTATAAAAGCATTGAGGCAAACAATTGCTTATGATTTTCTCTTGGCTAAAGTTAACCATCCTTACCCCATTTGAAATTTCCTTTTTGTCCAAATTATGACGTCATCAGACACGTGACCACAATAATCAAACCTTAAGTTATTTAAGGACGCTAAATCCAGTTTGTTGTATACTTTTGGTGACTCTTGGGGCTAAAATAGATTACTTCCAAAGGAAAGAATAATTTACTTCGCGGGGGGTCTACACCGAGGGACGAGCCATGCCTTAACATGCTTGAGGAAGGGAATTCATTAAACCGGATTTACACGAGGAATACAAACATCTTTGCTCCTCGTCGGTCCCGATCACTGACCAATTGTTTGGCGATGATCTCCCGAAACTAGTGAAAGAATTGACCGAGGTCAATCGAGTCGGAAAGAAAGTCTCCACACACAGTGGTCGACCATCGGCCAAGCCCGATTATCACAGGCACAATTCTTACGCACATAGCCGTGGACGCTCAGGAAACCAACATTACAGGAAGTCTGTTTTAGGCTCGTGGAAAAACGAACACAGACATCCTCCGAACTTCAAGTGGAAGAAGGAGGGGAAGTCAAAATGAATCAGACTGCTAATAACGTTAACGTTGAGGTAAGAAATACGTCAGAGCAATCTATTGAAATTATTGGTGGGCGACTGAAACAATTTACCTCTCAGTGGCAATACATTACCTCAGATCCTTTTATACTTAATAGTGTACTTAATAGGTCATTGACAAGAAATTGATAAACTGCTGACCAGAGGTGTGAATTCAGAAACCACACATTGCCCTGGTGAATATATTTCTACTATATTCATACGCCCTAAGAAAGATGGGGGATATAGATTAATTCTAAATTTGAAGAATTTGAATGAACATGTGGAGTATCAGCATTTTAAGATGGATACCTTACAATCAGCAATCGGGGTTATGACTCCTAACTGCTATATGGCCTCAGTAGATCTGCGTGATGCATACTACTCAGTGTCAATTCACAAAGAAGATCAAAAATATCTGCGGTTTCGCTGGAAAGGTAGATTGTTTCAGTTCACATGTCCACCAAATGGTCTGGCTTGTGCACCCCGACTATTCACAAAAATCCTTAAGCCAGTGTATGCTACGCTGCGCCAGAAGGGTCACTTAAATGTGAGCTATATAGATGATTCCTATTTACAAGGGGAGAGCATTGAGGACTGCCAAGCCAATATTTATGATACTTGTGATTTATTTTCAACATGGGGTTTTATCCTACATCCTGTTAAATCAGTCCTAAAGCCAGTTCAAGTCCTTACATTTCTGGGATTTGTCTTGGATTCAGTTAATATGACTGTCTCCTTAACACAAGAAAAAATCCAGCGCATTACGGGAAGATGCAAGAAAATGATGGAACTTGTTGAGTTTCCAATCCAGGAACTAGCGAGCTTTATTGGTCTTTTAGTATCAAGTTTTCCTGGGATCTTGTATGGACCACTGTTTTATAGACAACTTGAGAGGGATAAAACTACAGCCTTAAGACAAAACTATGGAAATTACAATGCTCAAATGAGATTATCCCAAGAAAGCTTTTCAGAGATAAAGTGGTGGTATGATAACATACAGACCATTAACTACCCCATATTATTGCCTAATTCAAAGGTTGATGTAATCATTTACACTGATGCATCAACTAAAGGATGGGGAGCTGTCAAAGATGCAGAGACAATAGGGGGTAGATGGTCAGAGGAAGAAGCAAAATATCACATTAATTGTCTGGAGCTGATGGCTGCATTTTTTGGCCTTAAGGCATTTTGCAAAAATGAGCAAGGCATCCATGTTAAGATTTACTCTGATAACTCTACAACTGTTAACTATATTAATGTTATGGGAGGTGTACATTCTAGGGAATGTCACACTATTGCTAAATATATTTGGCAGTGGTGCATAGATAAACAAATATGGTTAACAGCTGCTAATATTCCTGGGACAAAAAATGTTGAGGCAGACCGAGAATCACGATTTTTCTCAGACAACAAGGAATGGATGATAAGATCTGATATATTCCAGCAGATCACAGATATCTGGGGGGAGCCATCCATAGATCTCTTTGCATCCAGACTAAATCATCAGGTTTCATGCTATGTATCCTGGAAACCTGACCCAGGGGCAGCATTTATTGATGCATTTTCTATAACATGGGATAAGCATTTTTTCTATGCTATCCCCCCCCCAACCCCCCCCCCCCCTTCAGTTTAATCGCATGTCTACAAAAGATACAGACCGATTGCACAGAGGGGTTGATGCTAGTTCCAATGTGGCCAACCCAAAGTTGGTATCCCAAACTTCTTCGCATGTTAGTGGATGTCCCAAGAGTGCTACAACAACAACGGATTGCCTTACAAATGCCGGGGGTGCCACAAGAAGTTCACCCCTTATTCAAGAAAATGGTTCTGATTGCATGCAGATTGTCCGGCACCGGCAGTCCTATGAGACACAGGGAATTTCTGTACCATTAGAGCACATTTTATCAGTTGCAGGATGGAGCTCATCTGACACTTTTGCTAAGTTTTATAGGAAGCCTGTTATCAACACAGATAACTTTACTAACGTTTTGTTACAAGATTAAAGTCAATAAACTGTTTTGACCAAAATGACTTGCTTGGTTGGTCATTATTCTGTTCATGTGTACAGTGTGCTTTGAAGTCTCACGCGAGTAGATAATGAAAGATCATTCACAGACAAAACATCATTTCACACGCTCCCCCAAACGTAAGGAATCACATCAAGCATTAAGCTAAAACGCAACAAAACCACTTTGAGAAATAAATTGCTAATATTCTGCAGTTATTTCATATCCCTTTGAATTTGATTTACAGTTCTAATCAACTAACCAAATTCACCCCCAGTGTTAGCATAAGTAAAGAAATTTATTTCAAGTTTGAATTACCTTGCGTTTTAGCTTATTGCTTGATGTGATTGCTCACGTTTGGGGGAGCGTGAGAAAAGATGTTTTGTCTGTGAATATTCCTTTATTATCTACTGCTGAAATCAAGCAGAAAATTTCCATCCCAATCTCAAAAAATCTTTTTGCAGATTTCCTCATGTTCCTTTTTTCTATCTTCCGTCTTGATCAAAACAAAGTTTTCCTCCTTCACATTATGCCCCAATCTTTTCAGCAAATGAAACAAAACAAACTGGGAATGAAGAAATTTCTTTCTCCCTCCAGCAATCAAATCATATTCAGCTGAAAAAGTTCGAAAGTCTTCAAGCAGCTGCGTTTCCAAATGACTGATGTCATCAACATATTTTCCCGTGATCAAAAAAACCAACGCATTTTCATTTCCTTTCACAGATTTGACTGTAAATGTCTCAACAAAATCGACAATGTGTTTCTTCGTAATTTCTTCTTTCTGCCAATAACAGAGTATTGTTGCAACTAACTTTTCAAGCTCATCTTTCTTCATGCTGATTTTGTACTTCCCCTGATATTTCTGTATGAAATTAGCGAAATGAGTAATTCGAGAATATGATTTTGTGGCTGAATTTTTTGAATATATCTCAAGCTGAATTTTTTCTTCCTCTTCATCCTCCTCTTCCTTTTCGCTTCGCTCCGCTTCCCACATTCCAGTTGAAATGAGAAATGGTTTCGCTCTTTCATTGAATTCATTTTCAAGATCTTCCAGCGCTTCGCTTCGCTCGCTTCGTTTTGCTTCCCGAAATCTTTCCATCACATCACCCAGGAGAGAAAAAAGAACTAACCGGTCATCACCGGTTAGTTTTTCAACGAGGGAAAGATATTTCTCCAACATTTTGAAAAAAGAAATCTTTCATTTCAAAATGAACCCTGAAAAAACATTCGACGAAAGCGACCTCACCTCAGCGGAAGAAAACGAAGCTGAGCGAAGCGAAGATGAAACCCCAACGACATCTGTCGAGGAATTCATTGTCTCTGATTCGGAGATGGAGGAGGAGGAAGAAATTGAACTCCTCTATGAATCATTCATCAATCTCCAAGAGGAACACAAGATTTTCAAAAATGAACTCCAAAAGCAAAGTTTCATCCTCGGGGAAATTTATCGGGAATTGAAAGAAAGCGGAGCGAAGCGAACGAAGTGAGCCGCGCGAAGCTGAGCGAAGCGAAGCGGTGTTTTGAAACCCTGAATATGAATGTAAAACATTTATATTCTGTCTAGATTAATTTAGCTTTTCCGCATCACTCAACGGAATCCACGAATTAAATTTGTCGGAATAGCCTTTCCACTTAACGAATGCTTTCTTTTTCTTCTGGTCCCGGCGAATAACCTTTTCAATGCGGAAAACATCCTGCGTAGTAGGCGACAATTCTGCTTCATAAAATGATCCGGTGATTTTTTCTCCCAACAGATCAACTAACCTGTATGTCACGGGGTTTGTGTTCAATATTTCGTCAATAACAAATATCTCTTCTGTCCAGTTCGGCGTGAAACCTTTGTCGAATATCTTTCGCTTGTATTTTGAAATTCGGACTTTGTCGCCGACTTTGAATTTTGCTGGGTTGTGTTTAGCATAAAGTAAATCGCCGTATAAATTAGCGAAAACCTTTTTCTCATTTTTCTGTTTGCTCGCCTCTGCGGGACTCATCCGAATGCTCGAATGAAAACGACGATTATATTGATCCACTAACCTGTCAAGTTTATCGAAATACACTGTACTATTGTTAGCAGAAAACATCTTAAAGAGTTTCTCCTTCATCGTCTTGTTCCAGCGCTCGACAACAGATGACTTTTCTTCGTTCTCCGTGACATACAATTTTATCCCATTCTTATCCAGGAGATTCTTCATAGTTCCATTGAAAAACTCGCTTCCTTTATCAGTCCAAAGCATTTTCGGTTTTCGCTTCGCGTTGAATATGGATCGGAAAGCATCGGCGACTGATTGACCTCGCTTGTCTTTCAGGGGGCGTATTCAACCATATTTTGAGAAGACATCGATCACCATCAGGAGATATTTGATCCCTTTGTTCCACTTCGAAAATTTCCCCATCTCGACTAAATCAGCCGCCCAGATTTTGTCAATTCCATATGCTATTACTCTCTTTTTTGGAAAGCGCCGCCTGATTGGCCGGTGAAGTTCGTTTGCCAGATTTTGAGCCCAGCCTTCACTCAAAATCTTCTTCCGTTTTTTGGGACACCCAAACCAAGTTTTTGTTTTACATCAATGGTATTTCTAGCCAAAGCATAACCCCACTGTCTTTCTTTCCAGGGAATGGAATCCAAAGCGGCAACCATTTTCCTGTCTGCTTTATTTTTACATTGACGCGGGTTTGATTGTTTTGCGCAGACTGAATAATCCACATCGTGCTGCATAGCAACTGCATCTGTTTTTCCCGTGGGCTGTTGCAGAATTTCGAGGATTTCTCCCTTTTCATTAAATCTGACTTGCTTATGTAGCGGGTTTCCGGGTCCTGTGAAATTGTGTCCTGGGAGCGTGAAACCTTTCTTTTGTCTTGGCAGTTTCATAATCAGGCAGTGAACGTCAACCCCAGCCCCATCCAAATCTTTTCTATCTGTTCACGCTTGGAAATTGTTGCTCGAAATTGGGCCACATTTAATGTCCAGCTCTCACCAGTCCTCTTGTTTAAAATCTCGCTCGGCCGTTTAATTTTCCCTCGCGATGAGAGAAAATACGCCAGGCTTTTACCCTTTTTGAGGGGGACTGGCCCTAGTAAACAACTTTTGGCCGCCAAATGCGAAATCCTCGAAGAAAAAGCTTTCTTTTGATACCTTGTTTGCCGCAAAACACCCTATTTTGAAAGAATAAGGCGTTTCTGACGAAGCACTTCGAAACCAGCTTAATACGAGTAAAATTCTGGTTCTAGTGGAGTTTGCAAAAAAATTTATTTGAGTTCCTTGGCGCCCATTTTTGGAAAAGTAAAACCATAGTTCCCTAGAAAAGGAGCGCAAGAGTTTGAATTTTTGTACCAAAAATAGCAAAACTCTGCATTGCATTCTAGGTCAAGAACTATAAAGCCTATTCTGTATGCATGGGAAGCAACAAGAAGAAACCTCCGCGGAGGTCTCCTAAGTGTTCATCGAAAAGTCGATTTCCACTCGGTGAATTATCAAGACAAAAAGCTAACCTCCGTGATGAATATTTAACAAAAAGTAAGGAGAAGAGTGAGAAAGTACAAGAATGCATGAACCAGCTTGAAATAACACCAGTTCAACCACGTTCAAATGCATTTGAAATTTCAAAAAATACCTCCACCAGACGTAAAAAAGACCCCTCGAAACTTTCTGATGATGGTAAACTGAAGTTACCTCGACGAAGTGCCCAGAGGAGGCAGTTAGAAACCTTTATGGCTGCTGCACAGATCAATGGGGGCACTGTAGAGAACAGAGCTCCTGCTCTAGAAGGTATGGTCTCTACTGTCCTAAAGTATAGCAAAATAAAAGATGTTTCCAAATATTTCTGCTCATCCAAAAAAATGAAAAAAGCAGCACTGGTGAAAATAAAATTGGCGTCACAAGATTATGAAAAAAGTGATGAAAATTTTGTCCGCTCACTTTCACTGCTCTATGCGGGAGGGGTTATTGGAAAAGTGAAGTACGAGCAAGGGAGGTCTGCACTTGTTATGAAGCACACTGGAAAGACCACTAAGAAAGGAAATCCGTCAAAGCAGCGGATCACATTTGGTTTTGGAATCCCTATTCCAAGACCACTTGCTTACAAAGAGTTAATGCACAACATTGCACAAATTGACATTGGAGAACTCATTTCTGTGAGAGACACCTTGTGTGCTACCTTGCCCCCAGAACAGAGAGTTGCTGGTATGTACAGAGAATTAGAAACATTGCTTCTCACCCTAAGCAAATTCTATCTTGAAACAGATCCCATAAGAAAGGACAGTGAAAAACTGATTTGGTTTGGTGAGAAGGGAGCTTTTAAAGTAGCAATTGGTGGTGACGGTGCCCCCTTTGGAAAATGGGATGAATCAATGTCTTGGTTGGTTAGCTTCCTTAATGTGGGTGCAAGAGTTGCAAGCCCAAATGACAATTTCCTGTTGTTTGGTGCCAATTGTAAGGAAGATCATCCTGCCGTAAGACTGTTTACCAAGCAATTAGCCTCCCAAATTGAAGAAATTGAAAAGAAAACCTACACTGTCTCAGGGGTTCAAGTAACTTTTTCATTTGAACTGGTTCCTTCTGACATGAAATTTCTATGTTTCATTAATGGGGAACTTAACAATGCCGCCAATTATTTTTCAAGCTTTGCCAATGTATCAAAGGCAGATTGTACTACATTGAATGGCAAATTTGGAACAACCCCAGATTGCAAATGGAAACCTTGGCCATACCAACAAAGACTGAACATCGCTAGGCAGGTTTCAAGGTTCAAATATAAGATTCCTCCTAACCTTGCCAAGTCCACACAGAGAAGTAGGGTTACTCAGTTCATTGCAAACAAGAAGTCAAGACAAGAATTTGACTCTTTAATTGGTAATCTTTGCGATAAAGAAGTTGTCGAGCCCCTCCATTTAAAAAATAATGGAGTGCAACGTCTGCATTCAATGCTTTTGGACTTGGCAATTTCATTGAGTAACATCCCAGACAAAATCAGCAGCTTGTCAGATCTACCCCCATCAAGTGCAATTTCCAGGTACTTGAAAGCATTAGAGTCTGATGTGAAAGCTGGCCGCCTAAAAAAACAACTAGGAAAGTGGATTCTAGAAGACAGGTCAAAAGACAAGGACTTTTCCTATAGATTAACTGGGAAAGACTCTAAACTTGTCCTGCATGGTTTCATGTTTCTAGTAGATGCAATCAAGGGGGATTCAGAGAACCCTTAATTACTCATGAAGCTCATCTGCATTGTTTTCATGGCAATCAAGTTGAGAGACTGTGCTTCAAGGTTCTCTATGTATCATATCACCCCTCCAGTTGTCTTCTTCAGCAAAAGTAAACCGGACCTCCTATATATCGATGGTCACCTAATTCCAGAATAAGAACATTCAACTAATTTCTAGTTAAGTTTGTTTTCTGATTGACTGCTCTCGTTATAAATAGATATTGCTGTATTCATCTATGCATTGCTTATTGATATGGTAGCAGGAGCTTTATAGGATAACGTAACTTGAGGTAAGTGCTTTCTGTTTTTTTTTTTTTCCTTTTTTAGAATTTAAGTGTAAGTTTATTATTTTCTAATTCTATTACAAATCCAATGTTTTTGCTTTTCGGTTCATTAAGTCTTCTTTTTGGTAAGTTGTTACGGATTCAACTCAGATTTGCATATATTGCCAAATTTTTTTCGCAAGGTGCAAACAAGGTGCAAACGTTTGTTTTGTTTGAATTTTCGTTGATTGCGCTCTATTATTTAGAAGGTGTTTTTTTTCTAATCGTTAAAACAAATGGAAACAAAGACAGACTTTAATGTTATATCTTTAAATGTTCGGGGTTTGCGTTCCTTAAACAAACGTCGAGGAATATTTTTATGGCTCACAAAACAAAAAGCGGATATTGTTTTTCTTCAAGAAACATATAGCACTTTTCAAGATGAAAATGTTTGGAAAACGCAATGGAAAGGCAGGATGTTATTTTCGCATGGCTCCAATCACAGTAAAGGTGTCTTAATTTTAGTACGACAAGGTTTAGATTTTGAACAGAAAACAATTGAATGCGATCCCAATGGTCGCTTCATAATTTTAGAAGCTCTAGTTCAGGGCTCCCTCTTCTTGTTTGTCAATCTATACGCACCGAATAAAGTTCACGAACAGGAAACCTTTTTTAAAAGAATCGAAACGAAGTTGGAAAGTTTCGATTTGTTCCTAATAGGAAAATTATTATTGGAGGTGATTTAAATGTCTATTTTAACGAAAAATTGGATTGTCTAGGTGGTCACCCCAAAATTAAAGAGAAAAGTGTTAATAAGATTAAAGATATTATGTCAGCTAATGACTTAATCGATGTTTGGAGAATCCGTCACCCAGACACACAGAGATTTACGTGGAGGCAAGTAACCTCAGCTATACAACGTAGGCTTGATTACTGGTTGATCAGTGATTCATGTCAAGAAGAGGTTTTTGCTACTGATATTATCCCTGCAATAAAGACAGACCACTCAGCGATTACCTTAAATTTCAAAAGTATCGCGGAATATACTCGAGGACCGTCCTATTGGAAATTTAACTCAAGTCTTGTCGATGATCCTGTTTACACTAACCTAATTAATCATTCATACCCTGCGTGGCTAGAGGAATATAAAGAAATCACTAGTAAACGTCTTTTATGGGACTTAATTAAATATAGAATACGGAAAGAGACCATTAGTTATAGTAAACGAAAAGCAAGAGAACGTCGAGATCAGCTATCAGTCCTCGAAAAAGAGGTAAAATGTTGGGAGGAGAAATGCGATGAATTTCCGACAGTCGAAAATCTATCAAAATTGGAAGAAAAACGAATACAATATGAATCTGCGTATGACTATGTAATACAAGGTTCTATTATTCGCTCTCGTGCTCGTTGGTTTGAAAAAGGTGAAAAAAATAATAGTTACTTTTTACGACTGGAATCGTACAATAAAAGCTCTTGTTGTATTAGAAAGTTAAAACTGGACGACAACAGTTTCTCTACTGATCCTAGTGTTATTCTAGCTGAGCTTAAATCTTTTTACTCCTCTTTGTACCAGAAATCCGTTTCAGACAATGCTGAGACTGTTACTATGAATTTTCTTAACAACCAAGATATCCCCAAGCTGGACGAGGAAGAAAAAGAAAAATGCGAAGGGAAGTTAACTTTCAATGAATGTTTTCGATCTCTGCTCACTTTTCAAAACGGTAAAGCACCTGGTAATGACGGTTTGACGGTAGAGTTTTATAAGTCGTTCTGGCCTCTAGTAGGCCACCTTGTTGTTGATAGTTTAAACGAAGCTTATGATTGTGGAGAATTGTCAAATTCACAGAAAATGGCCATCATCAAATTGATTGAAAAGAAAGGCAAAGATAAGCTATATATAAAAAACTGGAGACCTATTTCTCTTTTAAATGTTGATGTCAAAATCGCGTCGAAAGCTCTCGCTAAAAGGCTAGAGCCCATCTTACCGTTAATTATTCATAAAAATCAAAACGCTTACGTTAAAGGCCGAGCAATTTTCGATAGCACTAGAATCATTGACGACATCATGTTTTTTACCAAAGAAAATAACTTGTCTGGCCTCTTACTTGCTATTGATTTTGAAAAAGCGTTCGACTCTTTAGATTGGAATTTTTTAACCAAGGCATTGTCAGCTTTTAATTTTGGCTCATCTTTTATAAAATGGGTAAACACTTTCTACTCAAATATTCAGAGTTGCGTTATGAACAAAGGATTTTCTTCTGTTCATTTTGATGTATTGAGGGGTGTGAGACAGGGTGACCCATTATCCGCATATCTTTTTATTATAGCACTTGAGATACTAGCCATAAATATAAGAAGCAGTGAAAACATTAGAGGCATCAAACTTCGTGACGGTCAAGAAGTTAAATTAACAGCTTTCGCTGACGATATGACAACTTTTTTACTAGATAAAGAGTCTATTGATAATCTTTTTATAATGTTGGATGATTTTGGAATCTGTTCTGGCCTCAAATTAAATAGAAGCAAGTTAGAAGCTATTTCTATTGGCTCGCCTTCGACAAACTGGAACATTAATTTTGATTTATGCAACTCAATTAAGATTTTAGGTATCTTTTTCTCCTACAATGCGAAAGAAGCTCTCAGATTAAACTTTGAGTCAATTTTAGAATCTTTAAAAAAGAAATTGAATTTATGGAAATGGAGAAATTTAACAATTTTGGGCAGAATACAAATTGTAAAAACATTCGCAATTTCAAAACTTCTTTATCGTGCTTCCCAAATCTCTTTTCCAAAAGAAATAATAAAAAGTGCAAATACGATCATATATGATTTTATATGGAAAGGTAAGGACAAAGTGAAAGGACGAGCACTGATTAATAATATAGAAAACGGAGGTTTGAAAATGTTACATTTGGAATCCCTAATTGAAGCACAAAAGATATCTTTTTTTAAGCGGTATGCTGACCCTGACTATGCTGCTGATTGGAAACTTGTTTTAGATACAATCTTAAAGCCTGTTGGTGGTCCGTATCTTTTGAATTGCAATTTCGATTTAAAAGTTCTTCCTGTTGCTCTTAGCCCTTTTTATCGCGAATGTCTAACTTTGTGGGCTAAACTTAATACGCAAACATCTGAAAAAGAAGAAGACCTCTTAAATGAAATAATCTGGAACAACAGAAATATTCTTGTAAACAAAAAGTCATTCTTTATTTCTGATATGATTAATTTAGGCATTCATAGAATTTCTGATATGGTTAAACCCGGAGGAACCTTTTTAACATGGTTTGATCTTCAGGCCAGAGGTTTACAATCAAAAAACTTTCTATTGTGGTGCGGATTAATAGATGCTTTACCTCTAAAATGGAAGCAAATTCTGAGAACTGTGACGACTCTACCCAGAACCCCCTTTGTTTCTACGAAATTTACGTTGCTACTTCAATCAAAACGATTAACACTAACTGAAATTAATACCAAAAAAATTTACGATGAACTTGTATCCGATATACGAGAAACGCCAACTGCTCAGATCAGATTTAATGAAATGTTTTCTGGATGTGAACTTGATTGGAACAAAATTTACAGCCTGCCTTTCCAAGTTGCGTTAGATACTTACACAAGAGATTTTCAGTATAAGCTTTTAAATAGAATAATATTTACTAATACAAAATTATATAAGTTTGGGTTAGCCGATTCACCTTTGTGCACCTTCTGTGGCAAGGAAGATGAAACCCCTGAACACTTATTTATTTTGTGCAATTTTTCAAAGTGTTTTTGGCAAGAAATTTCTTGCTGGTTGGAGCATCGTAATATTCATACCGCTATTGATTTGACCACTCAAACCAATATTATGTTTGGCTTGTTGAATATTAATGAACATTTCATGTCTCTTAATCACGTTATTCTTATAGCTAAACAAACTATTTTTCTTTGCCGTCGAAAGAATATAGCTCCAAATTTCAATATATTTCTTGCAAACCTTAAAAAAGTTGTTAAAATAGAAGAATTTCTAGCTAAACAAAAAAACAAAATGAACCTGCACCTTGAAAAATGGAAACTTTTCGTAGAATTACTTCAGTAATTTTTTTCTCAGTATTTGTAGCTATAATTCCTTACCGTAATAACTATAACTTTCTATTTTTTTTTAATTTTTTATTTTATTTATTTATGTTTTTTATTTATTTATTTATTTATTTTTATTATTATTATTATCATTATTATTATTATTATTATTTTTTTATGACAAACTCCTTACCTATGGAGTCAAAGCAGAAACGATTTTACGTATTTTTTTCCTTTTTTATGTACGTATGTATGTATGTAGGTTGTATTGTATTGTATTATATCATATCTCATTAAAATATTTTCAAATTAAAAAAAAAAACCCTCCAGTTGTCCAAGAGCTGCAAGAAATAAGCCATGATTACTTCACAGCAGTAGTCCTTTTCACTGGCAATGTTTCAGGCACAGTCTGGAGTATTGGGCATCTAGCTCCAGTTCATACTCAGTGGATGTTTGACAGATATGGAATTGGTCTTGGTGTAAACACAATGCAGGGAAGGGAGGCGAAGCACGTCCAGATTGCTAGTTATGCGAAAAACAGTCTTTTCAAAGAACGTTGGCCCCAAGTGTTCCGACATGACTACATCAGTAAACTTTGGCTTCCTATTCAGCAGCCCTCCCTCTTGACCTATCACCAGGCAAAGGACAGTCTCATCCCCAGTCGCGTGACAAAAGATCCACAACATCACTGTTATTGTGGTTTTTCTAAGGCTGAATGCAATGAAAAGTGCTACTATTGTGGCCATCCATTCATGGCTGAAGTAACAAGGTCAGTTAAGGAGGGAAAGCCCACTGAGGTGTGCCTAAAGTATCAGTCATGAGTTAAGTCAAGGGAAATCTTAAAATGCTTCTCAAAATGCTCTCAAAATGAATGTACTGAGGATTAAGTTGAACCTCAGCTGCTTGAGGATTAACAAAATAACTGATGTTTTTTTATGCTTTATATTTCTCATGAGCAGAGAGCTGAGGAAAATATCACTTTATTAACTGCAACTGTACATATTGTAACCCAAGTTTTCTCTGTTTACATATTGCTTAACAAAGAGTTCAGTTTCAGTGCTTTCAATAACCATGTGGAAGCAAAACATCTGGAAATTAATATGAAAGTGGAATGTATGTTTGACTTTATTGAATAATAATATTTGATATTGTTTTAATAACATGGTTTCCAAAACTTCCAGCCAATTTTTGAAATTTATATGAAAAAATTAATATGAAAATTAATATGAAAGTTAATATTAATAAAAAAATAGGAAAGTTGAATGTATTATTGACTTGATTGAATAATAATATGCAATTATTGACTGAGTGGGAGGGCCGGACGGGAAAATATTTGGCTCGAGGTCATGGCGTAGAGACCGAGCACGACAAGGTCCGTGCGCCATGACCGAGAGCCAAATATTTTCCCGTCCGGCCCAACCTAACTCAGTCAATAAATGGGGTATGGGGAAATGGGGTATGGGAAATGGGGTATATTGGTACCAAATATCAAAAATTATTGTAAACAGAATACAGAAAATAGCCATATTTTAAGCAAAAAAAATACTGATTACCTTGGTAAAAACACCAGAGATCCCCAATACCCAAAGCCCCTGGCATGGCCGGGCCTGAATTTTTTTTTGTTTAACTATTTCAAAATACATGAATATAATGTCAGTTAACAGGCATGCTACTTTCCTTACATTATCAGCTGTATTAAATGTTATGACAATGCATTTTAGACTGCATACATCAATGGAGCCTTTCTCAATCTTTAACTGACAATAGTTAAGGAATTTCAACTGTCGTAATAAACCAGTGACTTTCTGTAGTCAGTGTTGGCTAATACCAAATGAATTCCAGTAGCCATAGTGGAATTTTGCTTGCAAACACTCTGCTCTTTCATTGTAGGTCATCACTCCTTTTTTGTCTTCACTGACAATGAGCTTGGCTTGCCCCTTTCCTTCTCCCAGCTGCTTGATAAATCCGCCACAGTCTTCAAATTGATCAAATAAATGACATAGCCTTCTCAGACTGAAAAAAGTAATTGTGACATAACCTGGTTTCTCTTCAACGTCTACACCATACCTTGTTCGGCCAAGAACCTCTTTTTGTAAAAGGTTGAAAACCTCTCGTGCCATTGGGAGATGAAAACGACCATCCACGGGTGCAATTTACTCATCCTTGGAGATAGCCGGCGATCAATGGCAGATTTCGCCCGAATCATACAACGCTGAAGCATTGGATAAAGTTCACCAACTTTATTTTTAGCTCGCTCTCGAATCCCTCCAAAGTTTCCTTTCACAACTAACTCAGTAATTTGGTTTAGTCGGTTAAATGTGATATCTAGATCCCTCAATTTATGTGCATTCAAAATTCTTCGCTTAAATGCTGACTTCTTATGCTTGAGAGCCTCCTTTATTGAGAAAATTAGTTCTTCTTCGGTGGGTTCAGAGCGATCCGCCATCTTGGATTTAGTTAAACTTCACCCCAGGTTACGCGCGGCCAAATTGAAAGTTGGCCCAATTTCGAGCAAAAATTTCCAAGCGTGTTTTATACTTTCTATTTGGTCTAATCGCCGTGCTCAGTTGATTCAGCATATCGGAAGAGGTTTTGGCAAGAAATGGTTTTGCTTTGTCAAGTGCGAAATCCAATGCTTTTTTCTGAGCCTTTTTGTTTCGCAACAATTCTCTGGCTCCATAGCGGCCCATTTCAACTGTCTTTTTCCCGAGCCAGGAAAGAGCATGCGCGACACCGGTCAGCGCAAGTTCACCAATGCCCCCACCTTGTGAGGGCAGACTCAGTTTCCCTTCACAAATCTTGTCTTTTTTATTCCGCAGGAAGCGCAATGGCAAAACCACATCTTACTTCCATTTTTTGCGGTCATATATCCAGATGGCTTCACGCATTCAGTTTGTTTTTTCTCCTTCACACAATATGACTTCATTTTTAATCGAAATATTCTTTTATGAATTTTTCATTAAACATGGAATCCGTCAGACTGAGAGGTTTGAGAATATCATAATAATATTTTCCTAGCGACCATTGATGCAGAAAATACAAGCAGTAATACCCGCAAAGGACACTGTTGATGTTTTGATACTGACTGCTGTTCCAGATCACCCGTTTGCCACTTCTGAATTCTTGAGGATAACCCATCCCAAAACTATCGAAATACCACGTGAATTTCCCAGAGGGAGCGAAGCAACCAGGCGCGCAACAAACCCAATGAGTTCCTGCATTTTCAAGCGAATCAAGATTGATGATGCATGGGCTGTGTTTTTTGGGCATTAAGGTTACAGTGTACCTTCAGATCGAAAATTTATTGAAAATTTTTTTTTGGCGTTAAAATAAAGTTTACAGAATGAACTTTCATCCAAAAAAAAAGTATCGAAAAATAGTGAAAATTGACGGAGAAATGACGGTATAACTTTTGTGGGCGGAGTTTGTTTATTACGCGATATGTTTTTTTAAGCGCCGTTTTCTCAAAGTTAATTGATAATCCAAGTGTTTTAGCCAGGGTGGGTGCCAGTGAACGAGCTAAGGAAACAATAGCAGAAAATAAACTTCCGCCTTGCCTCATCACCTTTCTAACTTGTGTTTTAGATATTTCATCACTTCCGCTTGTTTGATTTTTACTTAATCTCAGGGTGATAGGGCTGTTTGTTTTATATGCTCTTGCAAGCTTGTTTTTTTGCCCTTCAGATAATTTTACTTTGTATGGGTGATATGTTGTCATTTTAAATGATAACATATGTTTTCAGATCACACGATAACTAATTCATTCCCAATTTTATCTATTTTCACCATTTCTTCATAGAGAACTATCGCATGTACATTGAAGTTTGCAGCTGCATCTGCGTTCAATCGGAACCTGAATATCAACTGTTTGGGATCTCTTGTTGGTTTTTCAGTTTGATAAGTCAGATCGAAATAGATCAACGGGAAAAGAGAATTGAAATTGGCCAGATTCAGCTGTGTTCCAGTGTTGTAGTCATTTTTCCTCATTGCATAAGCCATGACATCCTGGAATATTCTTACTTTTGATTCACTGTCATACTCTGTTTCCGGGTAGAAAACTTCGTTTCCATACTCTAATCGACAGTTCAACAAGGATGAGTTTGCATCTGCCTCATTCAACTTGAAAGTGTCCATCAGATATGGGTTATCTTCTGCAGGGTCATCATTGGGTGGGGCGGTTCTTTTCAAATAAATGAAAATATGCCTCACATTATCAATACTTGCAGATATCTGGAAGAATCCTGATGACCGCGTTGGAGCTGATTGTTGATACATTTCCCTCAGATATTTCCATTGCGTTTCTTTCAGGAATGCGCTGACAAATTTGCCATAACCCGAATCTTTGGGTGTCAGTCTTGGCACCCAAAGCAACAACTGGTTCACAACAACTCTTCCAGCATCAACGCCGTTTGCCATATGAATTAATTCCCCATCATCATTAAGGGTAATCTCAAATTGCAGCTGCATAGGCACAATCATCTTATCTTGCAACTCTTCGAAAAAGGAAAAACGATTCACGGGAATGATCGTGTTAATGTTCTTTGCACCGCCGTTTCCTTCGTTTTGCACTGCTTGAGATTGCACCCGGCGAGCTTCAAATCCTGCATTCGTATTAGCTGTTGTTGCATCAGTATCCAAATACCAGAAACTGTTCTTAGCTACTGATCTTGTTGAAGGCACAAGTGTAATAACTGGGCCCAAGCGTAATAAAGGTCCTATCTGTAATAACATTTGGACCCAAGCGTAATAAAGGTCCCATCTGTAATAACATTTGGACCCAAGCGTAATAAAGGTCTCATCCGTAATAAGCTTTGAACACAACTGAGGTTATCTAACATGTCAACGATTAGACATGACCATAACAGTAACTATAGAGACAATGAAAGCATCATCTGTCAATCACATGGCTGACTTAATGAGTCACCTGATCGGGCTTACACGCTATGAAAACAACTATAATAACCATAATAAGCTTTTAATTAGACTCAAGCCGGTAGGTTAGTTAACATGTCAACAACGAATCATGACCAATCAAATATATTATCTGTCAAGTCACGTGACCATTCCGGATAACGGCTATCTAAATAACTACAGTATAAAGAATAGGCAACTTAACTTGAGCACATGAAAGATGGAGAATAACCAACACCTGCCAATTAACTTTCACAACATCATAGGTCCCGTTGTCAAACTAAATTTTCCTGATAGCAATGAGGCTAGAAAAGCATCAGTAAAATAACATTTCCCATTTTCAAATAATGATGTGCCCAGATGAATTTATTTACCAAGGAAAATTTTGTGCTCAGCAATGCTTCATTTGCGCTGTTACGGGAATGATTATTGTCGATATTACCGTGAAACTTTCACGATACTTTGAAAGTATCAGGCACCAAAATATTTTCTAGGGGTGGCAGGGGAGACTTCGCGTGCGCAAAATCACGGCCGGTCTGAACATGATCATTTGCAAAAAAAACCTTCTACATCGGGCAAATATATTCAACTGTTTTTTTTATCTCATTTCTTTCTCGATCTTTTCTCCTTGCCGCGAGGATCAGTTTTTTAACTTATTATATCAAGATTTTCACTGATCCAGGTCTACAACAGATCCGGCAGTTTTAGATCCCGGAGGGTTGTTGCGTACGATTTACTCAAGGTTGCGCGACTTCCTTAATGGACCTTATCGATAACTAAGCCACTTGCATAAACATGTCAAGTCAGTCAAATGAAAGATAAAATCTTGAGATAGTTTACTGGACACCCCTGAAATATCGTTACTTTGATGTTAATAGGCCTTAATGTGCAGGCTTAGCCTGGAATTCAGGAGGATCTTCGCACAAGCTGCACGTTCTCAGTAAGCATCAACTTTTCGACGATTTCCATAGTACGCGCAGTTGTAAACGAATGCAAAAGTTCACATGTTGGTTTAGTTGGATGGGTATGCGCATGTATTAGTTCAGTGTTTCTCTCTGCATGATATTTTATACTTTCATCAATGAGAAGTGGATTAAATAATTGCTTTTCAAGATACAGAACTTTGACAGAAGGAGTAGACTGTGGAAAGAATGATGTTGTAAAGTTTAGTTTCAAATAAAGCTTTTACGTTTCTATGTCTTCTAGGTGGTGAATTTTCAAAACAAAGACCCTTGTTTCGTCTTTAAATAGGCTCCAGCTAGAGCATACAATGTTATTTCTTATGACTATGGAAAACAATTCCATTCCGTGCTGTCTTGTGCCATAACGTGTCTACTTGTTGATTGGCTCAGACATTCAATGACCACTCTTTGAGTCGAATCTAACTCTACATGTTTATATTGAAGGACGTTGGATTTGATCACGTGACCTATGACATTGTACAAATTGATTGACAGTTCACGTTTATCCCTCTTCTCTTCAGGAATTTGGCCATGAGTGAAATAATTAAAATGATTGCAAGGCCCATATGGACAAAACTAAAGAAGATTAAAACGGATTTCAATTGGGTTGAAAACTGTTTAGCCGATCTCAGGAGACATATTAATTTTGTTGTTCGTGAAGCTATGATTTTTAGAAGTACTTTTCATGGCAAGAAGTTGGCAAATGTACTAAACTGCCGTGACACAGTCCCATTAAGAGTTCAAGACTAGTTGGTTATTTTTATAGTTGTTTTAATAGCGTGTAAGCCCGATCAGGTGACTCATTAAGTCAGCCATGTGATTGACAGATGATGCTTTTATTGTCTCTATAGTTACTGTTATGGTCATATCTAATTGTTGACATGTTAGATAAACTCAGTTGTGTTTAAAGCTTATTACGGATGAGACCTTTATTACGCTTGGGTCCAAATGTTATTACAGATGGGACCTTTATTACGCTTGGGTCCAAATTTTATTACAGATGGGACTTTTATTACGCTTGGGTTCAGTTATTACACTTGTGCCTTCAACACCTTTTATAACAATAGGAGGCAAAAATAACTTACTAGGGGAGGCAGGGGTGAGTTCGCGTACACTAAAATATTCTTGCATAAATTTGCATGCAAAATCGTGACACAAAAAATAACAAGAAAAACCGAGCCCATTTTTTAACATCATGCCGCTTTGCGCATGAGTTAATAAAAAGAAAAACCGAGGCCATTTTATAACTCATGCCGCTACGCGCATGAGTAATGAGCAAGAACAACAGAGTTTTCTCATTTGCATTAGATTCGGCACATGTGAAGTTCAAAGTTTGTTGAAAGAATATTAAAGATTCAGTCACCATTTGTTGTGTCAGTTGAGATTTTGATAATTAATATTAATACGTCAGGTGCAGTGACTTTATATCTAATAAAACACCACATACTAATCGCGTTCGAAGAATGCAATCCTAATTTCGTGTTGGTTGTCCTGTGGTTTATGTGCAGTAAAATCTGAGAGTCTTCCAATTAACCGCCCCCCTTTTCAGGGGCCCGTTTCCGCCGGAAATTCCTTCGAACGCGTCTCCATAAGCTGTGATTACTGCTAGTTTATATGAATGTTTTCATCAGATATAAAGTCGGTGCACGTGACGTATTATCGATCTGTTAGGTTTGTGGGCTTTAATTGTTTTGAAATTGCGACAACCTATTGTATTTGCTTTTGAAAGTCTTTTCATTTGTCAAATATCTCAACAGAAAATAGACAATGAACAACTGAAAATGCATTGTGCAAAATGACCCAACACCACTTTTTTTTCCTCAATTAGCTAGCAAGGCGGAAAAAGTCTTTCCGTTTCCGCTCAATCGGAAAACCCTATTCGATTTCCTGTTTATTTAGGGCCTACAAAACGTTAACGGCAATCCGGGCAAGAGGTGGTATCTGGGTTAACGGGCGGATCCGTACGGATAGTTCGCAGTTGTTTCTCAGAAAGTAGTGCTATTTTGTCTTCGCTGTTACTGTTGTTGAGTTGAGAAATCGGGAGCAAACACAGTGGATTTTTGTTTATTACATGTAATAAACATCTTAAAATCGCCAGACTGCATGTCGCCAGATCTTTATATAAAAGAAGACAAAGAATAAGCATTTGGCGACACGCAGTCTGGCAATTTAATTGGGGGATTGTCAGACCGAAAAGTAGTTGAATTTTTCGAAAAACACATCAAAATAAAAATTCTTTGCCTTCAATTGCAGCAAGGTCCACAAAGAAATTTTCCTTTAGCTCTTTTATCACACGTCGGAATGTCTCATCATATCTTGTATCCACAGTCACCTACTATAGTTACAGTAATCAGCCAACAATCCCCTGCTTTGTTACCGTATAATTTTTTACCAAAGCAGTCCTCGAAGAAATAGCGAGGCAATAATCATGTTTGCTTTCCAACAAGGCTGAGAAATAATATTCTGTCGTGACAGTTTGAAAGTTCTTTACCGAAGAAACAGCGCCAAACTTTGAAAAAACTTCTCAAAAACCTGCCTCGAACGTACACCACTTCACGCTCAAAAAAAAGTTTACGCATACACCGGAACTTTACGCATACGGCGGAAGTGATGATGATAGCTTGTTCAAGTAAGTTAAAATATTGTGTCCAACAGACAACAATACAAAGACACGTTGGGCTCAAGATATACTATTTCGCTTACATGAACAGCCGACCGCTCTCTCGAGTGCCCTCTGAACTTCGTAGTTGCTATAGCAACTACCAACTAAAAATCAAGGTGCAAGGGTGGGTCGGCCTGGCCTGGAAATCCGGGCGGGGGAGGGGTAAAAAATATTGCATCCGTCGGGGGGGGGGGGGGGGGGGTTCTGGAATAACCCATTTTACACCGGTTGCATGCGATTTAGTAACACAGGAAAACTAAGTCTTTATATTGATTATCAATTTTCTTTTTACAGCATGTGGGTCACATGCAGTCCTCGGCTGCCTATTTTTTATTAAGCTGTCTTCTCAAATGTTACAAAAATAATTCACGGCTTGGAAAGTTATAGACGAGTGTGGATTTGATCGGGAATCAATAAATTAAATATTAAAAGCGAGTACAGAAAAATTGGTAACTTCAATCAACGCGTCTTAGAGTCTCATTGTCAAGTATACAATCAACTACATTAAGTTTTTTTTCCTTTTGCCATGTATATATTATGTTTATTCGCTGTTCTCGTTGTAATTAGCAAGTTGACCACTATTTATTATGTTTGTTCGCTGTTTTCGTCGCAATTAGCAAGTTTATACCAGATGTTGTTAACCTCTTTGTCATAAGATAATCCTCGTTACGTAACTTATGCTATAAAATATTTGCGTTATAATTACCTTTTATTTTAAATAAGTCTGTATTCTGTATTCAGTAAAATGACTGTATGAAGTATTATCATTATAATTTGTGTAGGCTTTTAGTATATAAGTAACGTGTAAATAATTTTTGATTGCTCGAAAAAGAAGGTCGAAAGAGTAGAGAGTTTTGTCAAGTCGGTCGGAGGATAAGAGTTAAGAGAAGAGAAAACACTGTTCACCGCCAAGAATCATTGGCAGGGGCTTCCTGTAGTGTTCCAAGGGAAAAAACTCATTTTTTCCAGAGGGAGTCAACGTGGAGAAAGGTAAAGTTAACGTGGAAGACAAGTAAAGTTAACGTCGGAAAGACAAACGTGGAAGAAATGTAAAGTTAACGTGAAGAGGACGAAAAGCTATCGTAGAAAGGACGAAGGACGGAAAGCTAACGTAGAAAGGCCGAAGTGGAAGATAAGCAAAGACGGACGAGAACATTTGGACCGCAAACTAGAAGGATTTAAAGAGCAAGGTTTAAGGAACAATTCACAAACTGTTTAATTATTTAATTACCGTTTATACTGTAAGAACTTTATTATTTTACTTCATTAGAATTCAGCGACTGATGTCGGACATCGTTCTGAAAGGACTAAGCTTTGCAGATGCCTTTATAGATGATGTCGAAGTCGACACACCCTCTTCCTTCCCGCAGCATTTGTTTGAACTTCGCCAGGTTCTACAACGTCTCCGAGAATGTAATCTAAATGCACGGCCTTTCAAATGCAAAATGGCAATGTCAACAGTTGACTTTGTCGGTCATCGGGTTGGTGGAGACAGTATTGAGCCACGGACAGCCTTGGTTCAAGCCATCAGGAACTACCCCAGGCCTGTGACCAAGAAACAGGTAAGATCTTTTTTAAGTCTCGTTGGGTACTATAGAAAATTTATTCCAAATTTTTCTCAGAGGGCTGCCGTTCTAACTGACTTAACAAGAGGTAAGAATCCCAGTAAAGTTAAGTGGTCAGAAGTCCATGAATCAGCATTTCAGGATTCTAAATGTGCTATGCAAAGTTCCCCTGTTTTACGACCACCCCATTGGGATGACGAATTCATTTTACAGGTCGATGCTTCAAATAGAGGCCTTGGGGCAATTTTAAGCCAGAAAGATAGTAACGGAGAGGAACATCCTGTTGTTTATGCAAGCAGGAAGCTTCAGCCTAGAGAAGAAAAGTTATCTACTACAGAGAAAGAATGTCTAGGTATCGTTTGGGCTGTAGAATTGTTTAGGTATTATCTTTTTGGCAGGACATTTAAACTCCAGACTGACCATAATCCATTGGTTTGGTTGAACCAAGTGCGAGATAAAAGTAAGAAGTTATTACGGTGGAGTATCGCATTACAAGAATATGATATGATTATCGAACACAAAAGTGGTAAGAACAATTGTAGTAACGTGGATGCCCTCAGCAGAGTGTGGTGGTCAGTTAGCAATGTACCATCCCTACTCGCCCATTGCTATTTTTGTATCGTATTCTCCCAAAAATAGACAATTTTAGGGGGGAGGTGTCACGTATACAATCATTTATATTAAGTTTTTTTTCCTTTTGCCATGTATATATTATGTTTATACGCTGTTCTCGTTGTAATTAGCAAGTTGACCACTATTTATGTTTGTTCGCTGTTTTCGTCCCAATTAGCAAGTTTATACCAGATGTTGTTAAACCTCTTTGTTATAAGATAATCCTCGTTACGTAACTTATGCTATAAAATATTTGCGTTATAATTACCTTTTATTTTAAATTAGTCTGTATTCTGTATTCAGTAAAATGACTGTATGAAGTATTATCATTATAATTTGTGTAGGCGTTTAGTATATAAGTAACGTGTAAATAATTTTTGATTGCTCGAAAAAGAAGGTCGAAAGAGTAGAGAGTTTTGTCAAGTCGGTCGGAGGATAAGAGTTAAGAGAAGAGAAAACACTGTTCACCGCCAAGAATCATTGGCAGGGGCTTCCTGTAGTGTTCCAAGGGAAAAAACTCATTTTTTCCAGAGGGAGTCAACGTGGAGAAAGGTAAAGTTAACGTGCAAGACAAGTAAAGTTAACGTCGGAAAGACAAACGTGGAAGAAATGTAAAGTTAACGTGAAGAGGACGGAAAGCTATCGTAGAAAGGACGAAGGACGGAAAGCTATCGTAGAAAGGACGAAGGACGGAAAGCTAACGTAGAAAGGCCGAAGTGGAAGATAAGCAAGGACGGACGAGAACATTTGGACCGCAAACAAGCGGGACCCAGCGTGGTGGCGCGGATCGTCACACTCATGCGCATGAGTATAGGCTAAGTGTAGCCTCTTGTTTCTTCTTTCATCGCTCACGTCTTGAATGCCTGAAATTGTTGTACAAATATTGGAGTACTGTTGCTGTATTCCGGCGCTAACGCTCAAAGTAGTCCAGAAGTCCAGGTTCCTAGTTTTCCAACTTTTAAGGACTATCGATCGCGAGCTGTCTGCTTTATTGTTTGCGCTGGTTCTTTGCGAAAGAAATGGAAACAGTTGTTTCTTTCATAACTTAAAAGGCAGTTAGATCGCCATAAATACTTTGGAACTTTTAGTGAGCGAACATTTGTAGTGGAGGCGATTGTTTGTTTGTAAATAATGACAACCACGCGGGTACGTAAATACAAAATTACCTGCTCTGTTTAGAAGTAAATCCTTTTCTTGAATTTTCCAGGATTCTGTCTGGGCGGTCAATGTCTCCATGAAGTCAGTAAAAGTTCGCTATTTTTTGTCTTCTTATCTTTCAAATTTCCACAAATTGTTGAGCTTGCCGCTCGGGCAAACGAACAAGCCATTTTACTTGTTCTACAGTACCCAGTTCACGTCCGCGCAGCTTTATCAGCAAGTTAATCAAATTTGATTTCGGCCAATGAGAAAGCTAAGATCGGTTCCCTGCACGCTTCATTTGATAATTCTTCCAACTTTATTTCGCCGGAGAAATGCTTCCATGTCTAAACAATCCAATATTTTTCTAAATGTTTTTGTCAAGATGCTCTTCTTAAAAAGGCTACAAAAAGACACAACCTCAAAGACCATCAAAACCTGCAGTGTAAATGTTGGAGCATAAATGTCGTGCAGAAAGCTGGTACGAACATGAAACATTTCTCAGTATTTTGTTGCACGTTTTGGTTCACAATTATAGTAATAATAATACATTCATATAGCGTCTTTTCCCAGTGGTCCAAAAACGCTTCACAGAAGGGAAATTATAATTAAAAACTACAAATTGCCTAACTATGTCTAAAAAATAAAATATAATTTACAAAAAGGACAATAACAATAAAAATTCAATGATCCATGTAAGCCTGTAAAAATAAATGTTCCTTAAGTTTCCGTTTAAAAGTTTCGACTGATTGCAAGTCTCTTAATGACTGTGGAAGGGAGTTCCACAACACTGCTGAAGCCAGGGCAAACGACCACCATAAGACTTAAGATTGTACAGGGGTATCTTCAAAAGGTTTTTGGAAGATGAACGAAGTGATCTTGAAGGTGTGTAGGATATAAGAAGATCTGTTAAATAAGTTGGGGTCTGTTAGTTGCAGCGTTAATATCTAAACAGTAAAACTTCAGTTCTTAAGCTAAGATAACGTTTTCATGGCAATATTCATTACTCAAAATAACTCAAAGTAGCATTGTTAATTTCTTTAAAATTTTTCGACGTTGGCTGTGAATACCATATTTAAGACATATAAAATTACGCATAAAACAAAATTGCCCAAGCATTTAATTCTTTTGTGTAAGAATATGAACTATAACCTTTGTTTTAGTGCAATTATTTTATCAGCTAAGTGTTGGAAAAATCATTTATTTGTTTCTTAAAAATCGCTAATTTTAAGTCTAGACACGCATTGAATTAGCGCAGGTCGGTTCATAAGCTTCTTAAAACGAAATTAAAACGACATGGAACAGTTTTTCACGTACCATAATCAGTTTGTAATGAATGTTGCTGCTGTTAAGTTTATTTTCTGTGGAGATGTTCTGGAGGTGTGCAATAAACGTCTCAAAATTGCTAAAATTATCAAATTTTTAGCTATAAATGACCGCCCTTCCGGCCTTGAACTTTGACCTTCTGTTGTGACGTCATTAAAAGGCCGATGGTTGCAAAACTGCACCAACTTTATCAGAATAAGAAGTTGTTCAATCAGACCAAATTTCATTGAATTCGGTGATTTTCATTTTCACGGCTCTGGTTGGTGCACTGTGACAGACGCAATGTGCTAACAAAGAGTGCGAGGCATTTTCGATATTTTCATAGGTTCCGATCCTGAGAAAATCCATTTTGAAGTTGGAAAAGAAACAATTATTTTCTACGCCACAAGAAAAGAATTTCGTAAAAGCCCCACACACTTTGATGCATTAATATCCAACTAACATACTGGACGTGTATGTAAAATTCGTGAGAAAGATCTATCGCCGATGCTGATTTCCCTTTCGTAAACGGTCGATGCCATCATTAGCAAACGGTCGATGCCATTTTTAACGGTCGATGCCATCATTAGCATTCATTAGTAACCAAGCCTTTTGTAATGGTCGATGCTATTTCTCTCTAGTTTATGCCTGGATTGGGACGAAAATAGGCTATCATTATTAGATCAAATTGGGCCTAGGTAAAGCGATTATTAGATCTAAGCTAGATTCATGGTTAGGTAAGATTTAGGGTAAGGGTGACCGGTTATTGATATATATTAAGAAAAGCACCTTTTATAATTAATTTTTTCTTGGGTTTGCCGGATCAACCCAGTGGTCTAGTGGTAAAAGAGAGATGTTAGCATGCAGAGGTTCCGGGTTCGATTCCAGGTAATTATATTCCATTTTTCTTTTTCTGATAGAAAAAATTATTCTAAAATTGGTGAAAAGTGTCGCCAAAATGGCATCGACCGTTTACGAAAGGGAAATGCGCATCGCCGATTAGTGGAATTTTTGACAGGGTAAAAACCTAGCAATAACGGCGAAGCATGGACATCTGCAAAAGGGAAAAGAGCGGAAAGAGGAAAGAACGAAAATTTTCGGTGAAACAAACGAGCGAAAAAGGCCGGAGAATTTTCAGTAAAATGAATACACGACAGAAGTTGCCGCAGAGATTGACCTAAAACACGCACTTACTGGTGGGCAGCACGGTGGTCTAGGGGTTAGCGCGTCGGACTTTTAACCTGAAGGTCGGTGGTTCGAAGCCTGGTCTCTGCCGTCGTGTTGTTTCCTTAGACAAGAAACTTTACTCCACACTGTCTCTCTCCACCCAGGTGTATAAATCGGCACCGGCGACAAAATGCTGGGGGTAACCCTGCGATGGACTAGCATCCCATCCAGGGGGGAGTAGCAATATTCCTAGTTGCTTCATGCTACGGAAACCGGGTTAAGCTCCGGCCGTGAGGGCCATCGGGCCCGAGTGCGACTTTACCTTACCTATTTACCTACTGGTATCTGCAATAAATGCTCGCGAGTAAGCTATTCTTTCGTAATTTGGCTTTTTGTCTTCGGCTAGGTTCATTTCACTCGTCCTGTCTACAATTCTGCTAACCAAAAATTCTTACTTTGGCTTTTGACGGCCTTTTTGTCATAAATATTGGACCGTATGAAACATGGAAAACCGCCACGAGGAATACGCTATTTTATTACACTAATAAACGTGGACGATGCGTGATACTCTCCGGATTGTGGTTAAAGCAAAATATGCAAATATGCTGTGGGACGAGATACCAGATGAAGTTTAGCGGGAAAATAACAATAGGGCGCTGCATTCCGGAATGAGAATATCGGATTGTCACAGCTATGGATTAACTTATCAATTACTCCCTTAACATGGTTCTTTATGAATTTATGAGATTGTTTTAATAATTTTGCAAACCTTCCTTCAATAATTTCTAAATTACTGCTATATCTTTACAGAAATTTTATATAAACTAAAATTATACAAAATTCCACTAAAAAGGGTTGACAGTACCTTTAACATATGGCTGCGGCCACGCAGATAAAACGCGTTTAAATCGAATTTTCTCATAAAAATATAATGGTCAATTCTAGCTGTAATGCTGTCATAAGAATTCTTGCAGAATCAGTAACTGAGTTGTTGTTCTCAAATTGAGAGTTTCTCGGATATTTGACTGAAGTTTAACATTTCTTGGTCAAAATATGCCTTATTGTTAATTGTCATGATTATCAAAAAGACAGAATTTTCCCAATCGCTCCAATAGCAGCTGTGAAGCGTAGCAAGCAAGCATCCCTGATAAACTAGTTGATCCAAAAGCACACAAATATGTAGAATATAGACAAATGAGAAAGTCCTGAAATAAACCTGAGGTCAACAAATAATACAGCAATGAAAATGTTGAAGACGAATGTAAAAGTCTCAAGGAAAGTAGTATTATGCCACTGGTATAATATATATGATGAAAATATTGTTTCAATCTTTCAGGAAAACACTGGAATCGACTAATCAACCGGAATGTAAGGCGACTCTTTAATTTGTTTTCCTGGAAAACATTCAACCCAATCTTTTTTGAAAACGCTCTCATTGAATTTTTTACAACTTTGCATTTTTAAAGATCTTCATCTAGACTATAAAAGGCATGAGGCCGTATAAATAGTTTACGTATAGATGCCGAGAAAAATGTTAAATGCAAAATGCAAAATGCAAAAATGATGACGTCACCAGGTCGTTGTTATGGCAACACCGATGTCAGTCAAATCTATTTGTTTGGAACATTTTTTTCTATATCTTGTATATGTTTAAAGTAGCTTGGCTGACCGATCTCAGAGCTCAGCCGTTTAAAGTTGGCATGCTGTGCCGAGGCTGGAAAAATCAGAACGGCCTGATTTCGGCTCGGGCTGAATTTCAGAAACGCAAACGTCTTTTAAGGGGATTTGTTCGCCATGTAATAAAATATTTTAGCCTCGTTTTCATGTCGGGTGCTTAAACACATTGTCGTAATTCAAACCGTGCAACATAATTGGCCAATTTTGATGCATCACAATTCTAACTTGACTCCAACGTTGAAGGGAATAAAGAAAAAGAAAGAAGCTATTCATTTTTGAACCTCAATGTGATTTATTTTGCTTTATTTCCCCAAGCCTCGAAGCCAAGGATAAGGAGATTTACTCTACCATTATCTATGGTCAAAATGATATTGTGCTGGGTTGTGTCAAAGCTCGTTGAGTTCAGTGTTTGTTTTATACATAGTGACCGCTATGTATATGGATGCGTTCTCATAGCCGAAATCAAAAGTTTCAGCGCTTGAAAGAACTGGTACAACATGAGCTGGTATCACTGCCTTAGATGAAAATGTTACATTAAAAATTTAAATCACTAAAAAGTAAAATCTCTTGTCAAACGTGATGCGCTACCAATTTTATCATACATGCGCCTCGCTGAACCGATCACGGTATTAAACCGACAACATGTTTCCTGGACTTGCATTCCTGTTACACCCTTAACCCAAAACAACCAAAAAAGATATAACAATAGATATAACAATAGATAATCCCTGAGGGACTATGATTTTATGTTGGATGCTCAAAAACATGGTCATGATTCAAAAGGTACACCGCATTTAAGAACCGCAAACCAGCAGTAATATTATATATGGTCATGTCTAAGATGTACTCCGGGTTGTGCGAAACTTCGTTTCTTTTATAGTCCTATCTCCCAGTCTGACGCATTTTTATCACTACGTTAGAATGAAATAATCGGGTTGTCCTCACCATTGGTAAATACCACAACTCTTTCGTCAGTTCCATACTTGCTGGTGGCACGGCATGTGTAGTTTCCTCCCTCAGTTACTTGGATGCTTGCAGAGTTGATTGTATTTTTCAGTGTTGTTGAGTTCCTTATAATCGCTATGTATATTGGAGGGGTTCCTGTGGCTGAACACGTCAGTTTGATGTCTGACGACAGCACTTGGAAAACATCTGGAAGCACTTGTACAACAGGACCTGATATCACTACCTTAGGTGAAACTAATGAAATAAAGAATGAAATTAATAAACACTGCAAATGTATTTTATTTACTATCATATGTAAAGATGAATTTAAATAGGGGCTTAATTATTTCTTGCTTAATTCCGAATCAAAATAAGTGGCCATTTCCTCCAATTTATAGCAAGGTTAAGTCTTCAGGAGTCTGGTCCCCATAACTGCAGGAGCTTAACCCCATTTCCGGAGCATGAAGTGACTGAGGGTATTCTTAGTATTACCACTTCCGTCCCCGCCTGGGTGAAGGGAGGCAATGGAGAGCAAAGTTCCGTGCCCAAGTTAACAAGACAATGGAAGAGAAGACGAGTATCGAACCACAGACCTTCAGGTTGAAATTAAACCTGGGCATAACTTGTGTCTGTGTGTGGTGAATAATTTGCCGTGCGTAACATATTTTCAATCATACTCTGACTGAAAGTTATAATTTGCATTTAAAAAAAGCACCATTACGGTTTTCTTTTTGGTTCTTTCCGAAGATAGCAATGTAGAATCTTAAAGTCTTAAAAGCCGTATAATGTAATGGATATTCTATTGAAATTTAAATTGAGTAATAATTAAATAATATATTATAATTATAATAAACCTTCCCAGCACCCTTTACACCAGAAAAAATTTCCAGGCCAAATAACTCTGTCAATTTTGAGTGAATGAGGATACTACACCACGTGCTATTTACACCTACCATAAAATACGTATTTTTATTGCTTAAGTGTGATGACGTCATTAGTCACGTTACTATGCCCCCAAGTGCCTTTTAACGTTTTTTAGGAACATGCTTTGATAAATGCAAATACAGTCAACGTGGCAAGGAAGACTTTCACTTGCATCATTTCGTCATGCCCGGTATGGTTCTGGATTTTCAAAATTAAGGGGGCTATACACATGAGAAAATAGGGGTCTGGGGACAAGTATCTTTGTATACATGTATCTTTGTAAGGGTGGAATGCAAAGTTAAAAAAATTTGTATGTTGGTAGATATAAGTATAAAAGTAAGTTCCTTATCAACGTCATTAGCATGACGTCTTGAACCACGTGACCAGAACGCACGGAAGTTGACTGATTTTTGGCCCGGTTCCGGTTCCAGTTCCGTTTTTATTAACTTAAATAAATCCCCGTTTTTCCACCCAGTTAAAATTCATTATGAAGGTGACGAAAAAAGTTTTACTCGTTGGAAATCCATCCTTTCCTGATCCTGTTCAGCGACTTTTCAGTTTAAAACTATAAACAAATCTGCATAAGTGGTTTTTATCTTACCTCTTACCAATGGCGTTGGCAGTTTTTTTCTGTAGCATTTTTCTTTCATACCGATCAGGGGTTAGATTTTTTTTTTATTCCCCACCCTCCCCTCCCCGTTCGGTCCACTTCCTTCCCCTACCCTGCTAGGGTTTGCAGGACATGGTCAGCGGGAGGACTGGTTCGAGTTTTCACGACAACTGATTCCGCCATTTTTGCCCGTTGGTAGCGTCAGCACAGAAAATTTATTTTATTTCGTCGATTCATAGTCCTGTTTAGTGACAAAAGGCTGGCGAAATTGCTTTGCAAACTGTCCTTTTCGTCCTTTTCTGTACTCGCTTTGAATATTTAATTTGTTGATTCCTGATCAAACCCACACTAGTCTAATACTTCCCAAACCGTGAATTATTTCTATTTCATTGGGTTACTCCAGAAAGAATCCACCCCTCCCCCCCAACGGACGGACGACAAGACTGTTTGAACCCCTCCACCTCCGCCCGGATTTCCTGGCCCGCTAGACTCCCCCCCCCCCCCCCCCCCCCCCCCCCCCCACCCTCCCTCCCGCCTGTATTTCCAAGCCCCAGATACCCCTCCTCCTGCCCTCTAAATTTATCTGAGATAATGAAAAAAATACATGTAATCGGATTCAGGGGATTCTGCTTTTATAATGTAAAAACTGTGAAACAAATAAATATTGCGTGACGCATCATGAACCCCCCCCCCCCTACCCCACCCGTTTAATTCATGGCAATTTCGTGTGAAATGTAATTCGATTCATGATCGTGAATCCAAAATATTTGTTCTAAAGGTCAAAACGTTTTAATGAAACTCATATTTCCTTGAATGAAAATGTCTTTCCCTTGAATAAAAGAGTTAAACGCTTATCAGAATTAGAGATTTTCTGCTTCCGGAAGGCTTGGCGATTTATTTATCCTAACTGCAGCGCGGGCGAATTCATCACAAAATAATATTGAAATTCAGCAATCTGCTTTATTTATATCTAGTGTTTTCTTAAATTTCCGACTTTTCCTCTGTATATAGAATGCCATTCTTATCCGTAAAGATGATTCGCATAATGTTTTCGCGAATAAAAAAATCTTGAAAGCAAACTTTATTTTAGAAAGCGCCATCGGCCATCTAACTTATATTCACTAGCGTGATTATTGGCTTCACGAAGAAAACATTCGAACAAGTTTAATCGCAATTTGCCTTTACACAGGAAAAAGGACAACGAATTCTCTCAGTTGAACGTTTTATTCAAATATCTATTAGTTTAGTCTCAAGAGAAAAATGCGTTAAATTATCGCATCGAGGAAGCCGTGTCAGCAACGCAAGCAAATTTTAGCACATGTCGAAAAACAAACAGTGACAACAGACTATGAAATGTTTCTTACAAAGTAAATGGACATTCAAAAATGTTATTTTCTTTACCGTAGTTTTCCAGGAATGCTTGAAAATTCTTAGTAAAGTCTGCCGCTTCGTGCTTCGAGTATGAATTCTGTAGGAAGACATGTCTCGCTTTGTGTCTCGCTTTGTGATCCTCACAGGACGATTCCATCGCTTTCAGCTCTCTAACCGCCACTTCAAAGGCATACAAATCGTCTTAAGGACTCTTTCTTTCCATTTCGAAGTCTTCAAAGGCATGTTTACATTTTGGTAATGGAAAATGAACTTCTGAAAAATTGAAGTGTAGAGAAGAGGCCATATTTGTTTGAATCTGATAGTCTTCTCTGAGTGACAAACCGATTCTCTCTAGTCCCCCCTAAAACCCAGACATGTGCTCGGTAGACGAATTCTGATTGGTTCAACCTTCCCGAAGCCTTTTATAACAATAGGAGGCAAAAATAACTTACTAGGGGAGGCAGGGGTGAGTTCGCGTACACTAAAATATTCTTGCATAAATTTGCATGCAAAATCGTGACACAAAATTTAACCTCATGCCGCTTTGCGCATGAGTTAATAAGAAGAAAAACCGAGGCCATTTTATAACTCATGCCGCTACGCGCATGAGTAATGAGCAAGAACAACAGAGTTTTCTCATTTGCATTAGATTCGGCACATGTGAAGTTCAAAGTTTGTTGAAAGAATATTAAAGATTCAGTCACCATTTGTTGTGTCAGTTGAGATTTTGATAATTAATATTAATACGTCAGGTGCAGTGACTTTATATCTAATAAAAACACCACATACTAATCGCGTTCGAAGAACGCAATCCTAATTTCGTGTTGCTTGTCCTGTGGTTTATGTGCAGTAAAATCACTGAGATTTTTTGGTAGACGGTCTTCCAATTAACCGCCCCTATCGTTTTTTTCAGGGCCTCATTTCCGCCGGAAATTCCTTCGAACGCGTCTCCATAAGCTGTGAATACTGCTAGTTTATATGAATGTTTTCATCAGATATAAAGTCGGTGCACGTGACGTATTATCGATCTGTTCGGTTTGTGGGCTTTAATTGTTTTGAAATTGCGACAACCTATTGTATTTGCTTTAGAAAGTCTTTTCACTTGTCAAATATCTCAACAGAAAATAGACAATGAATAACTGAAAATGCATTGTGCAAAATGACCCAACACCACATTTTTATCGTCAATTAGCTAGCAAGGCGGAAAAAGTCTTTCCGTTTCCGCTAAATCGGAAATTCCTATTCGATTTCCTGTTTATTTAGGGCCTACAAAACGTTAACGGCAATCCGGGCAAGAGGTGGTATCTGGGTTAACGAGCGGATCCGTACGGATAGTTCGCAGTTGTTTCTCAGAAAGTAGTGCTATTTTGTCTTCGCTGTTACTGTTGTTGAGTTGAGAAATCGGGAGCAAACACAGTGGATTTTTGTTTATTACATGTAATAAACATCTAAAAATCATCTTTTCTGTTCGCCAGACTGCATGTCGCCAGATCTTTATATAAAAGAAGACAAAGAATAAGCATTTGGCGACACGCAGTCTGGCAATTTAATTGGGGGATTGTCAGACCGAAAAGTAGTTGAATTTTTCGAAAAACACATCAAAACAAAAATTCTTTGCCTTCAATTGCAGCAAGGTCCACAAAGAAATTTTCCTTTAGCTCTTTTATCACAAGTCGGAATGTCTCATCATATCTTGTATCCACAGTCACCTACTATAGTGTTACAGTAATCAGCCAACAATTCCCTGCTTTGTTACCGTATAATTTTTTACCAAAGCAGTCCTCGAAGAAATAGCGAGGCAATAATCATGTTTGCTTTCCAACAAGGCTGAGAAATAATATTCTGTCGTGACAGTTTGAAAGTTCTTTACCGAAGAAACAGCGCCAAACTTTGAAAAAACTTCTCAAAAACCTGCCTCGAACGTACACCACTTCACGCTCAAAAAAAAAGTTTACGCATACACCGGAACTTTACGCATACGGCGGAAGTGACGATGATAGCTTGTTCAAGTAAGTTAAAATATTGTGTCCAACAGACAACAATACAAAGACACGTTGGGCTCAAGATATACTATTTCGCTTACATGAACAGCCGACCGCTCTCTCGAGTGCCCTCTGAACTTCGTAGTTGCTATAGCAACTACCAACTAAAAATCAAGGTGCAAGGGTGGGTCGGCCTGGCCGGGAAATCCTGGCGGGGGAGGGGTAAAAAAATAATGCATCCGTCGGGGGGGGGGGGGGGGGTGGGGGGTTCTGGAATAACCCATTTTACACCGGTTGCATGCGATTTAGTAACACAGGAAAACTAAGTCTTTATATTGATTATCAATTTTCTTTTTACAGCATGTGGGTCACACGCAGTCCTCGACTGCCTATTTTTTTTTTAAGCTGTCTTCTCAAATGTAACAGAAATAATTCACGGCTTGGAAAGTAATAGACGAGTGTGGATTTGATCGGGAATCAATAAATTAAATATTAAAAGCGAGTACAGAAAAATTGGTAACTTCAATCAACGCGTCTTAGAGTCTCATGCGCATGAGTATAGGCTAAGTGTAGCCTCTTGTTTCTTCTTTCACCGCTCACGTCTTGAATGCCTGAAATTGTTGTACAAATATTGGAGTACTGCTGCTGTATTCTGGCGCTAACGCTCAAAGTAGTCCAGAAGTCCAGGTTCCTAGTTTTACAACTTTTAAGGGCTATCGATCGCGAGCTGTCTGCTTTATTGTTTGCGCTGGTTCTTTGCGAAAGACATGGAAACAGTTGTTTCTTCCATAACTTAAAAGGCAGTTAGATCGCCATAAATATTTTGGAACTTTTAGTGAGCGAACATTTGTAGTGGAGGCGATTGTTTGTTTGTAAATAATGACAACCACGCGGGTACGTAAATACAAAATTACCTGCTCTGTTTAGAAGTAAATCCTTTTCTTGAATTTTCCAGGATTCTGTCTGGGCGGTCAATGTCTCCATGAAGTCAGTAAAAGTTCGCTATTTTTTGTCTTCTTATCTTTCAAATTTCCACAAATTGTTGAGCTTGCCGCTCGGGCAAACGAACAAGCCATTTTACTTGTTCTACAGTACCCAGTTCACGTCCGCGCAGCTTTATCAGCAAGTTAATCAAATTTGATTTCGGCCAATGAGAAAGCTAAGATCGGTTCCCTGCACGCTTCATTTGATAATTCTTCCAACTTTATTTCGCCGGAGAAATGCTTCCATGTCTAAACAATCCAATATTTTTCTAAATGTTTTTGTCAAGATGCTCTTCTTAAAAAGGCTACAAAAAGACACAACATCAAAGACCATCAAAACCTGCAGTGTAAATGTTGGAGCATAAATGTCGTGCAGAAAGCTGGTGCGAACATGAAACATTTCTCAGTATTTTGTTGCACGTTTTGGTTCACAATTATAGTAATAATAATACATTCATATAGCGTCTTTTCCCAGTGGTCCAAAAACGCTTCACAGAAGGGAAATTATAATTAAAAACTACAAATTGCCTAACTATGTCTAAAAAATAAAATATAATTTACAAAAAGGACAATAACAATAAAAATTCAATGATCCATGTAAGCCTGTAAAAATAAATGTTCCTTAAGTTTCCGTTTAAAAGTTTCGACTGATTGCAAGTCTCTTAATGACTGTGGAAGGGAGTTCCACAACACTGCTGAAGCCAGGGCAAACGACCACCATAAGACTTAAAATTGTACACGGGTATCTTCAAAAGGTTTTTAGAAGATGAACGAAGTGATCTTGAAGGTGTGTAGGATATAAGAAGATCTGTTAAATAAGTTGGGGTCTGTTAGTTGCAGCGTTAATATCTAAACAGTAAAACTTCAGTTCTTAAGCTAAGATAACGTTTTCATGGCAATATTCATTACTCAAAATAACTCAAAGTAGCATTGTTAATTTCTTTAAAATTTTTCGACGTTGGCTGTGCATACCATATTTAAGACATATAAAATTACGCATAAAACAAAATTGCCCAAGCATTTAATTCTTTTGTGTAAGAATATGAACTATAACCTTTGTTTTAGTGCAATTATTTTATCAGCTAAGTGTTGGAAAAATCATTTATTTGTTTCTTAAAAATCGCTAATTTTAAGTCTAGACACGCATTGAATTAGCGCAGGTCGGTTCATAAGCTTCTTAAAACGAAATTAAAACGACATGGAACAGTTTTTCACGTACCATAATCAGTTTGTAATGAATGTTGCTGCTGTTAAGTTTATTTTCTGTGGAGATGTTCTGGAGGTGTGCAATAAACGTCTCAAAATTGCTAAAATTATCAAATTTTTAGCTATAAATGACCGCCCTTCCGGCCTTGAACTTTGACCTTCTGTTGTGACGTCATTAAAAGGCCGATGGTTGCAAAACTGCACCAACTTTATCAGAATAAGAAGTTGTTCAATCAGACCAAATTTCATTGAATTCGGTGATTTTCATTTTCACGGCTCTGGTTGGTGCACTGTGACAGACGCAATGTGCTAACAAAGAGTGCGAGGCATTTTCGATATTTTCATAGGTTCCGATCCTGAGAAAATCCATTTTGAAGTTGGAAAAGAAACAATTATTTTCTACGCCACAAGAAAAGAATTTCGTAAAAGCCCCACACACTTTGATGCATTAATATCCAACTAACATACTGGACGTGTATGTAAAATTCGTGAGAAAGATCTATCGCCGATGCTGATTTCCCTTTCGTAAACGGTCGATGCCATCATTAGCAAACGGTCGATGCCATTTTTAACGGTCGATGCCATCATTAGCATTCATTAGTAACCAAGCCTTTTGTAATGGTCGATGCTATTTCTCTCTAGTTTATGCCTGGATTGGGACGAAAATAGGCTATCATTATTAGATCAAATTGGGCCTAGGTAAAGCGATTATTAGATCTAAGCTAGATTCATGGTTAGGTAAGATTTAGGGTAAGGGTGACCGGTTATTGATATATATTAAGAAAAGCACCTTTTATAATTAATTTTTTCTTGGGTTTGCCGGATCAACCCAGTGGTCTAGTGGTAAAAGAGAGATGTTAGCATGCAGAGGTTCCGGGTTCGATTCCAGGTAATTATATTCCATTTTTCTTTTTCTGATAGAAAAAATTATTCTAAAATTGGTGAAAAGTGTCGCCAAAATGGCATCGACCGTTTACGAAAGGGAAATGCGCATCGCCGATTAGTGGAATTTTTGACAGGGTAAAAACATAGCAATAACGGCGAAGCATGGACATCTGCAAAAGGGAAAAGAGCGGAAAGAGGAAAGAACGAAAATTTTCGGTGAAACAAACGAGCGAAAAAGGCCGGAGAATTTTCAGTAAAATGAATACACGACAGAAGTTGCCGCAGAGATTGACCTAAAACACGCACTTACTGGTGGGCAGCACGGTGGTCTAGGGGTTAGCGCGTCGGACTTTTAACCTGAAGGTCGGTGGTTCGAAGCCTGGTCTCTGCCGTCGTGTTGTTTCCTTAGACAAGAAACTTTACTCCACACTGTCTCTCTCCACCCAGGTGTATAAATCGGCACCGGCGACAAAATGCTGGGGGTAACCCTGCGATGGACTAGCATCCCATCCAGGGGGGAGTAGCAATATTCCTAGTTGCTTCATGCTACGGAAACCGGGTTAAGCTCCGGCCGTGAGGGCCATCGGGCCCGAGTGCGACTTTACCTTACCTATTTACCTACTGGTATCTGCAATAAATGCTCGCGAGTAAGCTATTCTTTCGTAATTTGGCTTTTTGTCTTCGGCTAGGTTCATTTCACTCGTCCTGTCTACAATTCTGCTAACCAAAAATTCTTACTTTGGCTTTTGACGGCCTTTTTGTCATAAATATTGGACCGTATGAAACATGGAAAACCGCCACAAGGAATACGCTATTTTATTACACTAATAAACGTGGACGATGCGTGATACTCTTCGGATTGTGGTTAAAGCAAAATATGCAAATATGCTGTGGGACGAGATACCAGATGAAGTTTAGCGGGAAAATAACAATAGGGCGCTGCATTCCGGAATGAGAATATCGGATTGTCACAGCTATGGATTAACTTATCAATTACTCCCTTAACATGGTTCTTTATGAATTTATGAGATTGTTTTAATAATTTTGCAAACCTTCCTTCAATAATTTCTAAATTACTGCTATATCTTTACAGAAATTTTATATAAACTAAAATTATACAAAATTCCACTAAAAAGGGTTGACAGTACCTTTAACATATGGCTGCGGCCACGCAGATAAAACGCGTTTAAATCGAATTTTCTCATAAAAATATAATGGTCAATTCTAGCTGTAATGCTGTCATAAGAATTCTTGCAGAATCAGTAACTGAGTTGTTGTTCTCAAAGTGAGAGTTTCTCGGATATTTGACTGAAGTTTAACATTTCTTGGTCAAAATATGCCTTATTGTTAATTGTCATGATTATCAAAGACAGAATTTTCCCAATCGCTCCAATAGCAGCTGTGAAGCGTAGCAAGCAAGCATCCCTGATAAACTAGTTGATCCAAAAGCACACAAATATGTAGAATATAGACAAATGAGAAAGTCCTGAAATAAACCTGAGGTCAACAAATAATACAGCAATGAAAATGTTGAAGACGAATGTAAAAGTCTCAAGGAAAGTAGTATTATGCCACTGGTATAATATATATGATGAAAATATTGTTTCAATCTTTCAGGAAAACACTGGAATCGACTAATCAACCGGAATGTAAGGCGACTCTTTAATTTGTTTTCCTGGAAAACATTCAACCCAATCTTTTTTGAAAACGCTCTCATTGAATTTTTTACAACTTTGCATTTTTAAAGATCTTCATCTAGACTATAAAAGGCATGAGGCCGTATAAATAGTTTACGTATAGATGCCGAGAAAATTGTTAAATGCAAAATGCAAAATGCAAAAAATGATGACGTCACCAGGTCGTTGTTATGGCAACACCGATGTCAGTCAAATCTATTTGTTTGGAACATTTCTTTCTATATCTTGTATATGTTTAAAGTAGCTTGCCTGACCGATCTCAGAGCTCAGCCGTTTAACCCTATTCGGCCTGGGGGGGGGGGGGGGGGGGCACAAAGTGCCCGCGCTAACTTTGAATGTTCATAACTTCTTTAATATGTATTCAAACGCCATCAAACTTTGTGACTTTTTCTAAAATTTATCTGGCAACAATTTTGTATGACAATTTTTTGATCACGTGACTTGATGTTTCCATGGCAACAAGATTTTGACAGCCATGTTTTTTGAAATTTGCATATTTGTACCTTTGAATGAAGAAAAACAATGTTTATTGGTATAACTTTTATATTTTTACGTCATTTAGCGTTTATTTATTGGTTTTGATTAATTTTGAGTCAATTTGGACGGTTTTTAAGAGGTTTTGAAAAATTTCAGAAATCCAAGATGGCGGATCCAAGATGGCGGCCATATAACTAATTACCTAATAACTACGTCATATGACGTCATCGTTCCATTGTGCGGACCGCAAAGGAGACAGTTTCGGACGTACTATGTACCCTCTAAGTTTCATTGTCGTAGCTTTCATGTTCTTGAAGTTACGAAGGGGGGGCACAATGTGCCCCCCCCCCCCCCCCCCCCCAGGCTCAGGAACTCAAAAAAAGCCCAGGCCGAATAGGGTTAAAGTTGGCATGCTGTGCCGAGGCTGGAAAAATCAGAACGGCCTGATTTCGGCTCGGGCTGAATTTCAGAAACGCAAACGTCTTTTAAGGGGATTTGTTCGCCATGTAATAAAATATTTTAGCCTCGTTTTCATGTCGGGTGCTTAAACACATTGTCGTAATTCAAACCGTGCAACATAATTGGCCAATTTTGATGCATCACAATTCTAACTTGACTCTAACGTTGAAGGGAATAAAGAAAAAGAAAGAAGCTATTCATTTTTGAACCTCAATGTGATTTATTTTACTTTATTTTCCCAAGCCTCGAAGCCAAGGATAAGGAGATTTACTCTACCATTATCTATGGTCAAAATGATATTGTGCTGGGTTGTGTCAAAGCTCGTTGAGTTCAGTGTTTGTTTTATACATAGTGACCGCTATGTATATGGATGCGTTCTCATAGCCGAAATCAAAAGTTTCAGCGCTTGAAAGAACTGGTACAACATGAGCTGGTATCACTGCCTTAGATGAAAATGTTACATTAAAAATTTAAATCACTAAAAAGTAAAATATCTTGTCAAACGTGATGCGCTACCAATTTTATCATACATGCGCCTCGCTGAACCGATCACGGTATTAAACCGACAACATGTTTCCTGGACTTGCATTCCTGTTACACCCAAACACGAGTGGTTCTTAACCCAAAACAACCAAAAAAGATATAACAATAGATATAACAATAGATAATCCCTGAGGGACTATGATTTTATGTTGGATGCTCAAAAACATGGTCATGATTCAAAAGGTACACCGCATTTAAGAACCGCAAACCAGCAGTAATATTATATATGGTCATGTCTAAGATGTACTCCGGGTTGAGCGAAACTTCGTTTCTTTTATAGTCCTATCTCCCAGTCTGACGCATTTTTATCACTACGTTAGAATGAAATAATCGGGTTGTCCTCACCATTGGTAAATACCACAACTCTTTCGTCAGTTCCATACTTGCTGGTGGCACGGCATGTGTAGTTTCCTCCCTCAGTTACTTGGATGCTTGCAGAGTTGATTGTATTTTTCAGTGTTGTTGAGTTCCTTATAATCGCTATGTATATTGGAGGGGTTCCTGTGGCTGAACACGTCAGTTTGATGTCTGACGACAGCACTTGGAAAACATCTGGAAGCACTTGTACAACAGGACCTGATATCACTACCTTAGGTGAAACTAATGAAATAAAGAATGAAATTAATAAACACTGCAAATGTATTTTATTTACTATCATATGTAAAGATGAATTTAAATAGGGGCTTAATTATTTCTTGCTTAATTCCGAATCAAAATAAGTGGCCATTTCCTCCAATTTATAGCAAGGTTAAGTCTTCAGGAGTCTGGTCCCCATAACTGCAGGAGCTTAACCCCATTTCAGGAGCATGAAGTGACTGAGGGTATTCTTAGTATTACCACTTCCGTCCCCGCCTGGGTGAAGGGAGGCAATGGAGAGCAAAGTTCCGTGCCCAAGTTAACAAGACAATGGAAGAGAAGACGAGTATCGAGCCACAGACCTTCAGGTTGAAATTAAACCTGGGCATAACTTGTGTCTGTGTGTGGTGAATAATTTGCCGTGCGTAACATATTTTCAATCATACTCTGACTGAAAGTTATAATTTGCATTTAAAAAAAGCACCATTACGGTTTTCTTTTTGGTTCTTTCCGAAGATAGCAATGTAGAATCTTAAAGTCTTAAAAGCCGTATAATGTAATGGATATTCTATTGAAATTTAAATTAAGTAATAATTAAATAATATATTATAATTATAATAAACCTTCCCAGCACCCTTTACACCAGAAAAAATTTCCAGGCCAAATAACTCTGTCAATTTTGAGTGAATGAGGATACTACACCGCGTGCTATTTACACCTACCATAAAATACCTATTTTTATTGCTTAAGTGTGATGACGTCATTAGTCACGTTACTATGCCCCCAAGTGCCTTTTAACGTTTTTTAGGAACATGCTTTGATAAATGCAAATACAGTCAACGTGGCAAGGAAGGCTTTCACTTGCATCATTTCGTCATGCCCGGTATGGTTCTGGATTTTCAAAATTAAGGGGGCTATACACATGAGAAAATAGGGGTCTGGGGACAAGTATCTTTGTATACATGTATCTTTGTAAGGGTGGAATGCAAAGTTAAAAAAATTTGTATGTTGGTAGATATAAGTATAAAAATAAGTTCCTTATCAACGTCATTAGCATGACGTCTTGAACCACGTTACCAGAACGCACGGAAGTTGACTGATTTTTGGCCCGGTTCCGGTTCCAGTTCCGTTTTTATTAACTTAAATAAATCCCCGTTTTTCCACCCAGTTAAAATTCATTATGAAGGTGACGAAAAAAGTTTTACTCGTTGGAAATCCATCCTTTCCTGATCCTGTTCAGCGACTTTTCAGTTTAAAACTATAAACAAATCTGCATAAGTGGTTTTTATCTTACCTCTTACCAATGGCGTTGGCAGTTTTTTCTGTAGCATTTTTCTTTCATACCGATCAGGGGTTAGATTTTTTTTTTATTCCCCACCCTCCCCTCCCCGTTTGGTCCACTTCCTTCCCCTACCCTGCTAGGGTTTGCAGGACATGGTCAGCGGGAGGACTGGTTCGAGTTTTCACGACAACTGATTCCGCCATTTTTGCCCGTTGGTAGCGTCAGCACAGAAAATTTATTTTATTTCGTCGATTCATAGTCCTGTTTAGTGACAAAAGGCTGGCGAAATTGCTTTGCAAACTGTCCTTTTCGTCCTTTTCTGTACTCGCTTTGAATATTTAATTTGTTGATTCCTGATCAAACCCACACTAGTCTAATACTTCCCAAACCGTGAATTATTTCTATTTCATTGGGTTACTCCAGAAAGAATCCACCCCTCCCCCCCAACGGACGGACGACAAGACTGTTTGAACCCTCCACCTCCGCCCGGATTTCCTGGCCCGCTAGACTCCCCCCCCCCCCCCTCCCTCCCGCCTGTATTTCCAAGCCCCAGATACCCCTCCTCCTGCCCTCTAAATTTATCTGAGATAATGGAAAAAATACATGTAATCGGATTCAGGGGATTCTGCTTTTATAATGTAAAAACTGTGAAACAAATAAATATTGCGTGACGCATCATGAACCCCCCCCCCCCCTACCCCACCCGTTTAATTCATGGCAATTTCGTGTGAAATGTAATTCGATTCATGATCGTGAATCCAAAATATTTGTTCTAAAGGTCAAAACGTTTTAATGAAACTCATATTTCCTTGAATGAAAATGTCTTTCCCTTGAATAAAAGAGTTAAACGCTTATCAGAATTAGAGATTTTCTGCTTCCGGAAGGCTTGGCGATTTATTTATCCTAACTGCAGCGCGGGCGAATTCATCACAAAATAATATTGAAATTCAGCAATCTGCTTTATTTATATCTAGTGTTTTCTTAAATTTCCGACTTTTCCTCTGTATATAGAATGCCATTCTTATCCGTAAAGATGATTCGCATAATGTTTTCGCGAATAAAAAAATCTTGAAAGCAAACTTTATTTTAGAAAGCGCCATCGGCCATCTAACTTATATTCACTAGCGTGATTATTGGCTTCACGAAGAAAACATTCGAACAAGTTTAATCGCAATTTGCCTTTACACAGGAAAAAGGACAACGAATTCTCTCAGTTGAACGTTTTATTCAAATATCTATTAGTTTAGTCTCAAGAGAAAAATGCGTTAAATTATCGCATCGAGGAAGCCGTGTCAGCAACGCAAGCAAATTTTAGCACATGTCGAAAAACAAACAGTGACAACAGACTATGAAATGTTTCTTACAAAGTAAATGGACATTCAAAAATGTTATTTTCTTTACCGTAGTTTTCCAGGAATGCTTGAAAATTCTTAGTAAAGTCTGCCGCTTCGTGCTTCGAGTATGAATTCTGTAGGAAGACATGTCTCGCTTTGTGTCTCGCTTTGTGATCCTCACAGGACGATTCCATCGCTTTCAGCTCTCTAACCGCCACTTCAAAGGCATACAAATCGTCTTAAGGACTCTTTCTTTCCATTTCGAAGTCTTCAAAGGCATGTTTACATTTTGGTAATGGAAAATGAACTTCTGAAAAATTGAAGTGTAGAGAAGAGGCCATATTTGTTTGAATCTGATAGTCTTCTCTGAGTGACAAACCGATTCTCTCTAGTCCCCCCTAAAACCCAGACATGTGCTCGGTAGACGAATTCTGATTGGTTCAACCTTCCCGAAGCCTTTTATAACAATAGGAGGCAAAAATAACTTACTAGGGGAGGCAGGGGTGAGTTCGCGTACACTAAAATATTCTTGCATAAATTTGCATGCAAAATCGTGACACAAAATTTAACCTCATGCCGCTTTGCGCATGAGTTAATAAGAAGAAAAACCGAGGCCATTTTATAACTCATGCCGCTACGCGCATGAGTAATGAGCAAGAACAACAGAGTTTTCTCATTTGCATTAGATTCGGCACATGTGAAGTTCAAAGTTTGTTGAAAGAATATTAAAGATTCAGTCACCATTTGTTGTGTCAGTTGAGATTTTGATAATTAATATTAATACGTCAGGTGCAGTGACTTTATATCTAATAAAACACCACATACTAATCGCGTTCGAAGAACGCAATCCTAATTTCGTGTTGCTTGTCCTGTGGTTTATGTGCAGTAAAATCACTGAGATTTTTTGGTAGACGGTCTTCCAATTAACCGCCCCTATCGTTTTTTTCAGGGCCTCATTTCCGCCGGAAATTCCTTCGAACGCGTCTCCATAAGCTGTGATTACTGCTAGTTTATATGAATGTTTTCATCAGATATAAAGTCGGTGCACGTGACGTATTATCGATCTGTTCGGTTTGTGGGCTTTAATTGTTTTGAAATTGCGACAACCTATTGTATTTGCTTTAGAAAGTCTTTTCACTTGTCAAATATCTCAACAGAAAATAGACAATGAATAACTGAAAATGCATTGTGCAAAATGACCCAACACCACATTTTTATCGTCAATTAGCTAGCAAGGCGGAAAAAGTCTTTCCGTTTCCGCTAAATCGGAAATTTCCTGTTTATTTAGGGCCTACAAAACGTTAACGGCAATCCGGGCAAGAGGTGGTATCTGGGTTAACGAGCGGATCCGTACGGATAGTTCGCAGTTGTTTCTCAGAAAGTAGTGCTATTTTGTCTTCGCTGTTACTGTTGTTGAGTTGAGAAATCGGGAGCAAACACAGTGGATTTTTGTTTATTACATGTAATAAACATCTTAAAATCATCTTTTCTGTTCGCCAGACTGCATGTCGCCAGATCTTTATATAAAAGAAGACAAAGAATAAGCATTTGGCGACACGCAGTCTGGCAATTTAATTGGGGGATTGTCAGACCGAAAAGTAGTTGAATTTTTCGAAAAACACATCAAAACAAAAATTCTTTGCCTTCAATTGCAGCAAGGTCCACAAAGAAATTTTCCTTTAGCTCTTTTATCACAAGTCGGAATGTGTCATCATATCTTGTATCCACAGTCACCTACTATAGTGTTACAGTAATCAGCCAACAATTCCCTGCTTTGTTACCGTATAATTTTTTACCAAAGCAGTCCTCGAAGAAATAGCGAGGCAATAATCATGTTTGCTTTCCAACAAGGCTGAGAAATAATATTCTGTCGTGACAGTTTGAAAGTTCTTTACCGAAGAAACAGCGCCAAACTTTGAAAAAACTTCTCAAAAACCTGCCTCGAACGTACACCACTTCACGCTCAAAAAAAAAGTTTACGCATACACCGGAACTTTACGCATACGGCGGAAGTGACGATGATAGCTTGTTCAAGTAAGTTAAAATATTGTGTCCAACAGACAACAATACAAAGACACGTTGGGCTCAAGATATACTATTTCGCTTACATGAACAGCCGACCGCTCTCTCGAGTGCCCTCTGAACTTCGTAGTTGCTATAGCAACTACCAACTAAAAATCAAGGTGCAAGGGTGGGTCGGCCTGGCCGGGAAATCCGGGCGGGGGAGGGGTAAAAAAATAATGCATCCGTCGGGGGGGGGGGGGGGGGGGGGGGGGGTGGGGGTTCTGGAATAACCCATTTTACACCGGTTGCATGCGATTTAGTAACACAGGAAAACTAAGTCTTTATATTGATTATCAATTTTCTTTTTACAGCATGTGGGTCACATGCAGTCCTCGACTGCCTATTTTTTTTTAAGCTGTCTTCTCAAATGTAACAGAAATAATTCACGGCTTGGAAAGTAATAGACGAGTGTGGATTTGATCGGGAATCAATAAATTAAATATTAAAAGCGAGTACAGAAAAATTGGTAACTTCAATCAACGCGTCTTAGAGTCTCATTGTCAAGTATACAATCAACTACATTAAGTTTTTTTTCCTTTTGCCATGTATATATTATGTTTATTCGCTGTTCTCGTTGTAATTAGCAAGTTGACCACTATTTATTATGTTTGTTCGCTGTTTTCGTCGCAATTAGCAAGTTTATACCAGATGTTGTTAAACCTCTTTGTTATAAGATAATCCTCGTTACGTAACTTATGCTATAAAATATTTGCGTTATAATTACCTTTTATTTTAAATAAGTCTGTATTCTGTATTCAGTAAAATGACTGTATGAAGTATTATCATTATAATTTGTGTAGGCTTTTAGTATATAAGTAACGTGTAAATAATTTTTGATTGCTCGAAAAAGAAGGTCGAAAGAGTAGAGAGTTTTGTCAAGTCGGTCGGAGGATAAGAGTTAAGAGAAGAGAAAACACTGTTCACCGCCAAGAATCATTGGCAGGGGCTTCCTGTAGTGTTCCAAGGGAAAAAACTCATTTTTTCCACAGGGAGTCAACGTGGAGAAAGGTAAAGTTAACGTGGAAGACAAGTAAAGTTAACGTCGGAAAGACAAACGTGGAAGAAATGTAAAGTTAACGTGAAGAGGACGAAAAGCTATCGTAGAAAGGACGAAGGACGGAAAGCTAACGTAGAAAGGCCGAAGTGGAAGATAAGCAAAGACGGACGAGAACATTTGGACCGCAAACTAGAAGGATTTAAAGAGCAAGGTTTAAGGAACAATTCACAAACTGTTTAATTATTTAATTACCGTTTATACTGTAAGAACTTTATTATTTTACTTCATTAGAATTCAGCGAATGATGTCGGACATCGTTCTGAAAGGACTAAGCTTTGCAGATGCCTTTATAGATGATGTCGAAGTCGACACACCCTCTTCCTTCCCGCAGCATTTGTTTGAACTTCGCCAGGTTCTACAACGTCTCCGAGAATGTAATCTAAATGCACGGCCTTTCAAATGCAAAATGGCAATGTCAACAGTTGACTTCGTCGGTCATCGGGTTGGTGGAGACAGTATTGAGCCACGGACAGCCTTGGTTCAAGCCATCAGGAACTACCCCAGGCCTGTGACCAAGAAACAGGTAAGATCTTTTTTAGGTCTCGTTGGGTACTATAGAAAATTTATTCCAAATTTTTCTCAGAGGGCTGCCGTTCTAACTGACTTAACAAGAGGTAAGAATCCCAGTAAAGTTAAGTGGTCAGAAGTCCATGAATCAGCATTTCAGGATTCTAAATGTGCTATGCAAAGTTCCCCTGTTTTACGACCACCCCATTGGGATGACGAATTCATTTTACAGGTCGATGCTTCAAATAGAGGCCTTGGGGCAATTTTAAGCCAGAAAGATAGTAACGGAGAGGAACATCCTGTTGTTTATGCAAGCAGGAAGCTTCAGCCTAGAGAAGAAAAGTTATCTACTACAGAGAAAGAATGTCTAGGTATCGTTTGGGCTGTAGAATTGTTTAGGTATTATCTTTTTGGCAGGACATTTAAACTCCAGACTGACCATAATCCATTGGTTTGGTTGAACCAAGTGCGAGATAAAAGTAAGAAGTTATTACGGTGGAGTATCGCATTACAAGAATATGATATGATTATCGAACACAAAAGTGGTAAGAACAATTGTAGTAACGTGGATGCCCTCAGCAGAGTGTGGTGGTCAGTTAGCAATGTACCATCCCTACTCGCCCATTGCTATTTTTGTATCGTATTCTCCCAAAAATAGACAATTTTAGGGGGGAGGTGTCACGTATACAATCATTTATATTAAGTTTTTTTTCCTTTTGCCATGTATATATTATGTTTATTCGCTGTTCTCGTTGTAATTAGCAAGTTGACCACTATTTATGTTTGTTCGCTGTTTTCGTCCCAATTAGCAAGTTTATACCAGATGTTGTTAAACCTCTTTGTTATAAGATAATCCTCGTTACGTAACTTATGCTATAAAATATTTGCGTTATAATTACCTTTTATTTTAAATTAGTCTGTATTCTGTATTGAGTAAAATGACTGTATGAAGTATTATCATTATAATTTGTGTAGGCGTTTAGTATATAAGTAAAGTGTAAATAATTTGATTGCTCGAAAAAGAAGGTCGAAAGAGTAGAGAGTTTTGTCAAGTCGGTCGGAGGATAAGAGTTAAGAGAAGAGAAAACACTGTTCACCGCCAAGAATCATTGGCAGGGGCTTCCTGTAGTGTTCCAAGGGAAAAAACTCATTTTTTCCAGAGGGAGTCAACGTGGAGAAAGGTAAAGTTAACGTGGAAGACAAGTAAAGTTAACGTCGGAAAGACAAACGTGGAAGAAATGTAAAGTTAACGTGAAGAGGACGGAAAGCTATCGTAGAAAGGACGAAGGACGGAAAGCTAACGTAGAAAGGCCGAAGTGGAAGATAAGCAAGGACGGACGAGAACATTTGGACCGCAAACAAGCGGGACCCAGCGTGGTGGCGCGGATCGTCACACTCATGCGCATGAGTATAGGCTAAGTGTAGCCTCTTGTTTCTTCTTTCATCGCTCACGTCTTGAATGCCTGAAATTGTTGTACAAATATTGGAGTACTGTTGCTGTATTCCGGCGCTAACGCTCAAAGTAGTCCAGAAGTCCAGGTTCCTAGTTTTCCAACTTTTAAGGACTATCGATCGCGAGCTGTCTGCTTTATTGTTTGCGCTGGTTCTTTGCGAAAGAAATGGAAACAGTTGTTTCTTTCATAACTTAAAAGGCAGTTAGATCGCCATAAATACTTTGGAACTTTTAGTGAGCGAACATTTGTAGTGGAGGCGATTGTTTGTTTGTAAATAATGACAACCACGCGGGTACGTAAATACAAAATTACCTGCTCTGTTTAGAAGTAAATCCTTTTCTTGAATTTTCCAGGATTCTGTCTGGGCGGTCAATGTCTCCATGAAGTCAGTAAAAGTTCGCTATTTTTTGTCTTCTTATCTTTCAAATTTCCACAAATTGTTGAGCTTGCCGCTCGGTAAAACGAACAAGCCATTTTACTTGTTCTACAGTACCCAGTTCACGTCCGCGCAGCTTTATCAGCAAGTTAATCAAATTTGATTTCGGCCAATGAGAAAGCTAAGATCGGTTCCCTGCACGCTTCATTTGATAATTCTTCCAACTTTATTTCGCCGGAGAAATGCTTCCATGTCTAAACAATCCAATATTTTTCTAAATGTTTTTGTCAAGATGCTCTTCTTAAAAAGGCTACAAAAAGACACAACATCAAAGACCATCAAAACCTGCAGTGTAAATGTTGGAGCATAAATGTCGTGCAGAAAGCTGGTACGAACATAAAACATTTCTCAGTATTTTGTTGCACGTTTTGGTTCACAATTATAGTAATAATAATACATTCATATAGCGTCTTTTCCCAGTGGTCCAAAAACGCTTCACAGAAGGGAAATTATAATTAAAAACTACAAATTGCCTAACTATGTCTAAAAAATAAAATATAATTTACAAAAAGGACAATAACAATAAAAATTCAATGATCCATGTAAGCCTGTAAAAATAAATGTTCCTTAAGTTTCCGTTTAAAAGTTTCGACTGATTGCAAGTCTCTTAATGACTGTGGAAGGGAGTTCCACAACACTGCTGAAGCCAGGGCAAACGACCACCATAAGACTTAAGATTGTACACGGGTATCTTCAAAAGGTTTTTGGAAGATGAACGAAGTGATCTTGAAGGTGTGTAGGATATAAGAAGATCTGTTAAATAAGTTGGGGTCTGTTAGTTGCAGCGTTAATATCTAAACAGTAAAACTTCAGTTCTTAAGCTAAGATAACGTTTTCATGGCAATATTCATTACTCAAAATAACTCAAAGTAGCATTGTTAATTTCTTTAAAATTTTTCGACGTTGGCTGTGAATACCATATTTAAGACATAAAATTACGCATAAAACAAAATTGCCCAAGCATTTAATTCTTTTGTGTAAGAATATGAACTATAACCTTTGTTTTAGTGCAATTATTTTATCAGCTAAGTGTTGGAAAAATCATTTATTTGTTTCTTAAAAATCGCTAATTTTAAGTCTAGACACGCATTGAATTAGCGCAGGTCGGTTCATAAGCTTCTTAAAACGAAATTAAGAGGCAGTCCCGCTAAGACCGGTCCAGTCGATTTCGCGTCAGAAAAAAGTTTCCCTTTAAACTTTGTACACTAAAAGGGTTTGGTATATAAGTAATAAAAATGATTTTCTTTTCTGCAAATAATATATTTTCGCTTTTCTACAGGCGCGATCACGTCCGGGCCAATCCGTTTCCCCCAGAGCCGATTTTAAGACCGAAATTTGGCGTTTTTGAGGGTCACGCTATATCAAAGCTAAAAAGAATCGTAAAATATCTTTCACACCAGCTGTTTGCATTGCCTTTCGTTGACGAATGAGCAAAATATCGAGACTTTTGATAATTTTGTAGACAATCTGTAAGTCCCGAAAGACACCACTCTGAACTGGTCACGCGAGTGCCAAGAAACATGCTCAGATTCGAGAGTTAAAATCTCAATTGTGGGACAAAAATCTGATATAAAATTTATATCAAGATGAAGGTCTTACCTTGTTTTAAGAGGTTCTAAAGTCAAATCTGCGGGTATCCGCCTGCACACGGAGTGACGAGAACGTACGAGAGGCTTAATTTGGCCATCACGGCACTTTGTTTACAGAAGTAACTCTGTATAATGAGTATAATCTGTACTTGATCGATCACTCGCTTCTTTCGCTTAACCGAAAAAATATTCACAGCTCTAAAGTTTGCTTAAAATGTTTTCTCAAAACCTTAAAATAAACCTTTTGGTAATTTTATTTCAAAATCATAAAGGCAAAATATTTTAGGTTCATGGAGCAAAGGTCATGGAAACCACTCAGAAATCACTCTGGTGCAGCGCAAGTAAATGAATGATATTCTTAAAGCCACTTTACATTTGAACAATTATGTTATCATAACAGAAAAAAAAAACAAATGTGTTACACTAAAATGATTTATAGCAATTTTAAAACTATCTTTGTGAAAATCATTCATTTACTATTTAAAATTACTTATATGCAAATTAGCTGGTTGTCACGCAAAACCTCGCCAAAGTCGTAGGAAAGCACAGTTTGTATCATGGCGACTTGTTTTCTAAAAACACGGGAATCTGAAGACTGTGGAGAATTTCGAGGTATAGCTGAGCTAGTGAGCTTAGATCAATGTAGGAACGATATAAGTCAACATTTATCCCGATGTCATTTGAGTCGAGAACGGATTACGGAAGGAGAATTGATTTTGGTGCGTTCAGGTTTGTTTCATACAGCCGAAGCGCGGAGAAAAGAGATGTTTGTTTGTCCGAAGCACCGTGCGTATCTCGGGCAGTACTGGGGAAATCAGACAAAGTTAAGCTCATGCAAGTACCCTGACCACAAGGGAGAGCGCAAGGCAGCCAGAACAGATCGGGCATTTACTTTGAAAGTGTCAAGGGAAGTGATGGAAGTGTTTGGCGTTCTTGTTCCTGTCGGAGCACGTAAGTATTTATCTATTTTATATATTACGGTCTTATTTGAAACAATTGAGACTAAAAACAACTTGTGTAAATGGCAGGTACAGTAAAATCCCACGTATGAAGAACCTACAATTTTCAGGTCAGGCTGAATAGGTTCTTATATATTTGATGCAAAAGAAATAAGCCTGTTTGGTTTCTTAAAGAGGTTCTATTTTTTCAAAGAGAGGTGCCGGTCATAAAATGTTAAATAAAGATGTATAACATAGGTGTGGTGTAAAAGTTACCAGATTTCAGACATTACATTCATGAAACACTACTAAACAGTGATATTAAAAAATAAAATAAAGAACAGCAGTAAGTATCACTTTTTAGAATATTAAGTTGTATTTCATGAGTCAAATGTCTGCACTCTATGAAAATCAGGTACCGATAACAACCTTTTCCAAATTTCAGGCTGAATAGGTTCTTACAAAATGAGTGTCTAAATGCAAATTTCAGGCTGTAGGTTCGTAATCCACTAGGTTATTATACGTGGCATTTTACTGTATTAGAAATAACCTCATGTATGATTTTTTTTAGCCATCTGTAGTAGCTGTAGAAAGGCGCACAGCAAAAGGGTCCAGAGTAATTGGCAGTGGCTACAGGGAGAAAGCGCGAATGCGGGTCCACGTGATGAAGATGATGCAGTGCTGCTAACCAGGTATCTTTAATATAAATAAGCTTGTTTTTTACAGCAAAATGCGCTAAACCGGTTATCCTCAGTTCTTGTGATGGTTCGAACACAATTCTGTTCGCGCAAGATAAGATCGTGAGAACGCTTGTTCGCGATTGGCTAACTTAGTCCTGTTTGCGTTGTAATAAGAAGGCGACATGCCTTGCTCCGCCCACTCTCTGAGTATTCTGCAAAACCTATTGGTTGGTAACAATATAAAGGAGTATTTGTTTCAGGAAAAAAATCCTAAAAGTTCAAAAACGTGAAACAAATATGGTCGAGCCCCTCCCCGATCACTTTTTATATTGTTGTTCCAAACAGCATTGCGTTGAAACTTGCAAACCAAAATGTGGAAGCTTTTATTTTTCGTTTGCTTTTTTTTAAATGGCACAATCCGCTTTATTATCGATATGAAATGCCCTCTAGTAACAATTTGTGGGTGTGGCCCTCGGGAGTGATTGAATGAGATCTGCCTCTTATGTATAAAGAAACGTGAATTTATGCTACTAAATTCTATAATTTGGAGTTTTCGCAAGAAAATCATCGTAGCTTCCGTTTAGCAGATAGCTCTCTTGCCAATCGCTTTTCCATCATTGCCATTAGGGTAATGCCTTCTTGTGTCTCCTACAGGAAGAGCAAAGAAAAGGCCTTGGCGGAGATGCGAGAGATCCCACCAAACACCCCAACTGTTTCCACGCCACTTAGTGACTTCCCTTGGACACCTGGACAGTGGCGCAAACTAGAGTCAGTGGACGATGACAGCACAGACGAGGACATGCAGACTTTTCCAGACCACACATTCGAGGTGTATAATACTGCAATGGCGCAAATCGCTGGACTGTCCGATATCAAAACGTTAGAGCCGTTGACCTTTAGGCTGAAGGTGGATTGGGGCACTGCGACAGAGAAAGAAAAACGGATGTGCGAAGAGAAGGTGGACGAAGCCTGTCGGGCTGTGTGTAAAGTGATTGCGCCAAGTTCTAGCGACGAGTTGCTGAAATCGTACATAAAGCGCGCGTCCAGATCAGATAAAGAAGTCGAGGCACTGACGTCAGCCTACAGGCAAGCGCCAACCAAGAGTCTAAAAACACAGATCCTAAGCATATATGCCTTGCGCTTTACGTCAAGCGAACTGAAGGCAATACACGCGCCCTTTGAAAAGCTCAGCGATCGCCAAATAAAAAATGCAAGAACACATGCCAAAACTGTCGGAGTTGGGCTCGAAGTTGAGAAAATTCCTCACCACAGAGTACGCATTGATACGTCTAAACTTGAACACTTTTTGTGTTTTGTTGACCAGCCTTATTTTTACCAAGATGTTTCTTTTGGAACGAGAACAGTTAAGCTGGACTCAGGTCAGCAGATGGTTATGCCTAACGTGGTCAGAACTGTAGGGCGTTCAACAATGATTGAGCAATACCATCAGTGGTGCCAAGAAGAAGAATATCAGCCTTTAGGCAGGTCTACCTTGTACAGAATATTGAAAGTGCGAGAAGCATCACAGCGCAAGTCCCTCCAGGGCTTAGATAACACGGCATCAAGTGGGGCAGAAGGCTTTGACACCCTCAAAAAGATAGTGGATGACTTGGAGCAGTGTGGTGCACGCCATGAATGGTGCGAGGAATCTCGGGATAATCTAAAGGAAGCAAAGCGCTACTTAAAAACGAGCTACCGTGCGCACTGTCGTGAAGACAGCGACAATCTGTGTGCTGAGCACTGCAGAGAACACGCACTTAGCGATACTCAGTGTGTAGAGTTCAAGACCTCCTGTACTCATGATCATGCGGAGCAGTGTGAGAGCTGCGACAGTCTTAGGAACACACTGAGCTCTATTTTGTCTGAGGTTAGAGGTTCACAAGATGTCCAATTCTACAGCAGAGACCAGCAAGAAGACCTGTTGTACGATGCCGCTCAAGCACGGGACATGGTTCTCCAGTGGAAGGCCCACATCCTAATGGCAGAGAATCAAGATCGCGCGAAAACGGATGCCGTTAATTGCCTTCAGAGTGACACCATTCTCGTAGTGATGGATTGGGCAACGAAGTTTACACAGATGAAATACCGCGAGAAACAATCGGAATGGTATGGCAAACGCGGGATGAGCTGGCATATAAGCTGTGTCCTATCAAAACCAGCAGACAAAGAACAGCTTGAAGTTACTTCTTATGTGCATCTCTTTGACAATTGTGCCCAAGACTCCTACACAGTTTACGCGATACTTACACATCTCTTGAAGACTGTGAAAATCGCCAACCCGCACATCAGCAAAGCCTTGCTGCGTTCAGACGGGGCTGGATGCTATCACTGCAACAACCTGATTGCTGCTCTGAATGAGGTTCACGTTCATACTGGCATAAGTGTGTTAAGGTAATTGCTTTATTGTTTATATCTATTATTATACATCTTAAACATTTTACTAGTCCGAGATATCCAACCTAAAGAAACAAACATGCTATATCCATATATTTCATCACCTCTATGCGCTAAGTAGCCACGTGCGTATTTACGTATTCATTATTCTCCGTTGCGTTTTACTGCAGAGACCATAAACTTGTCACCCTCTCCCTCTGGATACCGAAATATGCATGTGCCGGATGTGATTTGTATAAAAGAAAACGAGAAAGTGAAAATCAAATCTTATCAAAAAGATGTTTGTTTCGATACCCTAAGGATAATCAGACAACAACAACTTCCAGTTAGCGCTTGCACCTTTGATTTCTAGGTATGACTTTTCGGAGCCGCAGTTCGGGAAGGATGTGTGCGACCGCATCATCAGCCCCCTGAAGGGCGTGGTCAGACGCTACTGTAACGAGGGTAATGATATCCTGTCGGCGGCAGACATGCGTGAAGCGCTCAAGGTCCGACCAGTGAGGGGATGCACAGCTGCTGTTTGCGAGATAGAGCGCACTGATCAAGAAATCAAGGTAAACCGCATCCCAAACTTCAGCACCTTTCACAACTTTTCATATGAGGCAACTGGACTGCGAATGTGGAAAGCCTATGATATTGGAGCTGGAAAGCTCGTGCTGTGGACAGACCTAGACATCCAAGTTCCCGGTGCAATAACCTTGAACCCCGCCTCAAACCAACTACAGTTCTGGGATGTTCAACCTAGGAGCGGGAAACTACAAGAAAAGAGACCTGATACAGAAACTGCGCTATTCGAATGCAACGAAGCTGGCTGCTCACATTCATTCGATAACTACAATGCCTTGCAGGACCACATCAACTTTGGCAATCATGATCCCATCAGTACAAGTCAAGAAAGTGTGTACGACAAGTTGCGTCGCGAGTGGGTTGGGAAATTCTCAGCAATGTCAGTCAGTGAGCAGAAACCGAAGCAGCCTACTTCAGCAAAAAGCACTATGACAGCAACTCAGGTGGAGTCCTCTAAAGCCGGATGGGCCTTGCAGAAACCGAGGGGTGGGACAAGGTTCTCAGAGAACGTAAAGTCATATCTCCAGGACCGATTTGACGTCGGAGTACAAACTGGAAGAAAGTCTGATCCAGTTCAAGTGTCAGCGGATATGAGAAGCGCCAAAAGTCAAGACGGCACTAGAAGATTCTCGAGAGACGAGTGGCTGACGAAGGTACAAGTTCGAGCCTTCTTTTCCCGACTTGCTGCAGCGCAGAGGAAACAGCTGACTCAGAGATACATGGCAAAAGACGACGAGAACACTCTTCTGGAGGAAGATCTTGCACACCTGGACCAACAGAACAAGGACGAGGATGTTCAAGAGGTGCTGTCGCAAATAGGACTGGAGCATCCGATCACATATGATGGCTACGACATTTGCGATATGGTCAAGACTGGAGCATTGTCGCGCTTTACTGTGAAGGAGCTGAGGGTCATGTGTGACCACTTTGAGCTGCCACGTAAATCAACGGACAAGAAATCCGCTCTGGTTGGACACGTTATCGACATGGTGAGAGAGTGCAGCTGCTCATAAACACGTCTGGATAAAAGGACATTGATTTTTATTTGGCGGAACAACTGGACTGTGAACTGTATTGGCATGTTCCACTTCAAGAGGGTGTTGCGAACAAGAGGTTTATCCACGAACCTTATAGGATGATGGGAAATCCGTACCCCAGCACCCCGCCCTTGTCTACTCGAGACGCACACCCATGTTCCGCCCTGATAATGAAAACCCTAAAATAAGTTAAGTGAACTGTACATCAAACCCTCGATCGGTGAATGATTATAGTATTATAGTATATAATCGGGAGTACAGGGCTCGGGAGGGAGGGAGGGAGGGGGCGGGAGGGGGTGGGGGGAGGTTTACTCTGATCTGCGACTTTTATCAAATAACGAAATATAGCAAGTGTTCACTAAAATTGCGACCGCATTTTACCCCTGAATTTATATACTACACCAAGATGAATTGACAACACCCAAAGAAACAGTCACGTGGGCATAAATTTGGCCTCGCCTGGATTCTTTTATAAACATGTTTTTTTAGTCTAGTATTTTTCGTATTCCGCTACTCATGTTCCATGGGAGATTCTGTGATAAAAATCCGTTTATTTATTTTAGCTAGGATGAAATATTTACGGTGATCTTGGCTGGAGAGGCGAACATGGCGTAGTAAGCGCTTTAGATTTTCTATCAGCGCGTGACTCGAGCGTGACATTGTCAATGTGCTAAAATACATGGCCCGATCTCAGTCCAGTGATTCGTATTCTGCGTGAGTTGGCTGAATTCAAAACCGACTGTAGAACTCACCACCAAATTTAATACGAAAGTTGAAAGTTATTTATTTTGTGATAAAAAATTAGCGATAAAAAGTCACCACGTTTCGACCTCTGCAACTCATTTTCGAGTGAAAGTAAAAAATACGAAATTAGCATAAATTTATTACAGTTAAAATCAGATAAGAATGTCACGGACGCTAAAAAATGTGATAAAATGTGTCGACGATAAGAACTAAAATTTTAAGAAGTGAAAAGACATAAAACAATGAAACAATAATAGATAAGGCTTTTAAAAAGAACTGTCTAAACAAATAATTTGGCGCGGATTGAATCGCACTGTTTGTTCAGCTTTGGTTTCAGTTCTTTGATAAAACGCATTTCAAAAATAAGACAGTCAAATTTGTTCAAAGAACTGAAACCAACGCTAAACAAACAGTGCTGAGGAAGAACAGTGGCAAACTTTAGAGCTGTGAATATTTTTTTCGGTCAAGCGACAGAAGCGAGTGATCGATCAAGTATAGATTAATATTCAATATACAGTGTTAATTTTGTAAACAAAGGGTGCCGTGATGGCCAAATTAAACCTCTCGCCACTCCGTGTGCAGGCGGATACCCGCAGATTTGACTTTTGAACCTCTTAAAACGAGGTAAGACCTTGATCTTGATGTAAATTGTATATCAGATTTTTGTCCCACAATTGAGATTTTAGCTCTCGAATCTGAGCATGTTTCTTGGCACTCGCGTGACCTGTTCAGAGTGGTGTCTTTCGGGACTTACAGATTGTTTGCAATATTATCAAAAGTTTCGATATTTTGCTCATTTGTCAATGAAAGGCAATGCAAACGGCTGGTGTGAAAGATATTTTACGATTCTTTTTAGTTTTGATATAGCGTGACCCTCAAAAATGCCAAATTTCGGTCTTAAAATCGGCTCTGGGGGAAACGAATTGGCCCGGACGTGATCGCGCCTGTGGAAAAGCGAAAATATATTACTTGCAAAAAAGAAAATCATTTTTATTACTTATATACCAAACCCTTTTAGTGTACAAAGTTTAAAGGGAAACTTTTTTCTGACGCGAAATCGACCGGACCGGTCTTAGCGGGACTGCCTCTTAAAACGACATGGAACAGTTTTTCACGTACCATAATCAGTTTGTAATGAATGTTGCTGCTGTTAAGTTTATTTTCTGTGGAGATGTTCTGGAGGTGTGCAATAAACGTCTCAAAATTGCTAAAATTATCACATTTTTAGCTATAAATGACCGCCCTTCCGGCCTTGAACTTTGACCTTCTGTTGTGACGTCATTAAAAGGCCGATGGTTGCAAAACTGCACCAACTTTATCAGAATAAGAAGTTGTTCAATCAGACCAAATTTCATTGAATTCGGTGATTTTCATTTTCACGGCTCTGGTTGGTGCACTGTGACAGACGCACTTAATGTGCTAACAAAGAGTGCGAGGCATTTTCGATATTTTCATAGGTTCCGATCCTGAGAAAATCCATTTTGAAGTTGGAAAAGAAACAATTATTTTCTACGCCACAAGAAAAGAATTTCGTAAAAGCCCCACACACTTTGATGCATTAATATCCAACTAACATACTGGACGTGTATGTAAAATTCGTGAGAAAGATCTATCGCCGATGCTGATTTCCCTTTCGTAAACGGTCGATGCCATCATTAGCAAACGGTCGATGCCATTTTTAACGGTCGATGCCATCATTAGCATTCATTAGTAACCAAGCCTTTTGTAATGGTCGATGCTATTTCTCTCTAGTTTATGCCTGGATTGGGACGAAAATAGGCTATCATTATTAGATCAAATTGGGCCTAGGTAAAGCGATTATTAGATCTAAGCTAGATTCACGGTTAGGTAAGATTTAGGGTAAGGGTGACCCGTTATTGATATATATTAAGAAAAGCACCTTTTATAATTAATTTTTTCTTGGGTTTGCCGGATCAACCCAGTGGTCTAGTGGTAAAAGAGAGATGTTAGCATGCAGAGGTTCCGGGTTCGATTCCAGGTAATTATATTCCATTTTTCTTTTTCTGATAGAAAAAATTATTCTAAAATTGGTGAAAAGTGTCGCCAAAATGGCATCGACCGTTTACGAAAGGGAAATGCGCATCGCCGATTAGTGGAATTTTTGACAGGGTAAAAACATAGCAATAACGGCGAAGTATGGGCATCTGCAAAAGGGAAAAGAGCGGAAAGAGGAAAGAACGAAAATTTTCGGTGAAACAAACGAGCGAAAAAGGCCGGAGAATTTTCAGTAAAATGACAGAAGTTGCCGCAGAGATTGACCTAAAACACGCACTTACTCGTGGGCAGCACGGTGGTCTAGGGGTTAGCGCGTCGGACTTTTAACCTGAAGGTCGGTGGTTCGAAGCCTGGTCTCTGCCGTCGTGTTGTTTCCTTAGACAAGAAACTTTACTCCACACTGTCTCTCTCCACCCAGGTGTATAAATCGGCACCGGCGACAAAATGCTGGGGGTAACCCTGCGATGGACTAGCATCCCATCCAGGGGGGAGTAGCAATATTCCTAGTTGCTTCATGCTACGGAAACCGGGTTAAGCTCCGGCCGTGTGGGCCATCGGGCCCGAGTGCGACTTTACCTTACCTATTTACCTACTGGTATCTGCAATAAATGCTCGCGAGTAAGCTATTCTTTCGTAATTTGGCTTTTTGTCTTCGGCTAGGTTCATTTCACTCGTCCTGTCTACAATTCTGCTAACCAAAAATTCTTACTTTGGCTTTTGACGGCCTTTTTGTCATAAATATTGGACCGTATGAAACATGGAAAACCGCCACGAGGAATACGCTATTTTATTACTCTAATAAACGTGGACGATGCGTAATACTCTCCGGATTGTGGTTAAAGGAAAATATGCAAATATGCGTGGGACGAGATACCAGATGAAGTTTAGCGGGAAAATAACGATAGGGCGCTGCATTCCGGAATGGGAATATCGGATTGTCACAGCTATGGATTAACTCTTATCAATTACTCCCTTAAAATTGTTCTTTATGAATTTATGGGATTGTTTTAATAATTTTGCAAACCTTCCTTCAATAATTTCGAAATTACTGCTATATCTTTACAGAAATTTTATATAACTAAAATTACACAAAATTCCACTAAAAAGGGTTGACAGTACCTTTAACATATGGTTGCGGCCACGCAGATAAAACGCGTTTAAATCGAATTTTCTCTTAAATATAATGGTCAATTCTAGCTGTAATGCATGATTCACTGTGAAAAGTGTTAAAATCAGGCGGCGCATTGCGCGAATCACGATCAAAACATGTTTATTCTTAGCTTGATGGAAACTACCTCACGAGGTAGTTTCGATCTCAGCCAGACGAAACACGTTTATCGCGAGTGTCGCGATCGTGATCCTTGTAAAACATTGCATTGCCTTCGTTCCCAAAGAACTTAGAAGTGAGATTAAACCACAAAATCATACAACAGCAAGTTCTAGCTCTAAATTTCATGCGAGCTTATGCCTGGTTTCTATAATTTATGATAGAGCGATTTTCGTATCACCTTGAAATGGAACGCACGTACAGAGCCAAAACAACAAATGAACGCGAAAAGTAAACATAAGATTGGTTTATTGAACAGAGTCAAACGCGCCCGGATTTTGATCGGCTTATCGAACATGCAACGTGTTCAATACAAGAAAAGTAATTTTCCGTTTTTTTTTTAAATACCCGTGAAGGACTTTACAATTCTGGCGTAGCCTATCCCTTGCAAAAAAGGTACCAGATTTTGGCAGACTATGCAGTAAGTGGAAGTTTTTCAGTCAGTGCACGCAAAAACCGCGTATGCTTCAATACCGCTCGAACATTTTGCAAAAAATTCATCGCGACTGGAGATTGTCAAGCAAGAGGAAGAGGGAGGCCACCAAAGAAAATGGAACCTTCGGGCCCTCCATCCTTCGGTGTAAACTCACTCCTGATGAAATGACGAAGCACGAAAGACTACTTCCTTGGCTATTTAATGAGACCTCTGAAATAACCACAGATACAAAAAGCACCATTAAATTTCCACCGACTTTCGAAAACACGCACAACACAGCACATTTATCTTTTGTCCGAGAACTTTCTGAAAATCGTGCAATCAATATTCTGTTTGACGTCATTCTGTTTTCGACATTCCGATTGGTTTATCGAACAAGCGCATTTGCTATATTAGGGTTGTTTACGCGGGAAACGAAACGAGTCTTTTGTTTCGATCTGTTCAATCATTGGCAGATGAAACAAATCGCAAACACTCTCCGAACCGTTTTTCAAGGTCACACGAAAATCGCTCTATTTCACGAAACAGGTACGAAACGTGTTTTTAAATTCACACCTAATGTGAACGATGAAATTGCAAATATGTTTACGGAAACGTGTTTCGTTGAAATGTGTTACTCTAAACATCTTTCGGTTGTTATGTAAACACAGCATTAGATTCTCGATTTCTTTACACCGATAATTCCAAAAACGCAGGTTTGATTGACATCGGTGTTGCCATAGCAACGAAACGATGAAGTCATGACTTTTGGATATTTATTTAGTAATTTTCTCTACGTCCAGACTAAACTGATGTCGGAACGATCGTAAAAATTATGTTTTTACTACAATGTCTTTTAAGGTTGCTGTCAGCCCTTTAGGGTGTCTTCTGGGAAATCTTTCGTAAACGCGCAGTTTTCAAAGAAGTCCCAGAAAACTACACATCACCGTAAAGCTAATAAATTGTACTTTCCGAAAAGAGGAATTGTTTAATAGGTAAGCGCGCGCAAGCCTTCAAACGCAAAACTTACGGTATTTGCTTCACTGAATAACACAATTACCAGCCTAAGTGTTAGCCAGAAGAACATAAATCAAACTGGTCTATATCACTATGAAGTTAATGTGCTAACAAAGAGTGTGAGGCATTTTCGATATTTTCATTTGTTCCGATCCTGAGTAAATTTACTTTGAAGTTGGAAAAGAAACAATTATTTTCTACGCCACGAGAAAAAGAATTTCGTAAAAGTCCCGGCCACACACTTTGGTGCATTAATATCCAACTAACATACTGTACTTGTATGTGAAATTCGTGAGAAAGGTCTATCGCCGATTAGTGGAATTTTTGACAGGGTAAAAACATAGCAATAACGGCGAAGTATGGGCATCTGCAAAAGCGAAAAGAGCGGAAAGCGGAAAGAACGTCAAAATTTTCGGGGAAACAAACGAGCGAAAATGGCCGGAGAATTTTCACAGAAATGAAAACACAACAGAATTTGCCGCAGAAATTGACCTAAAACACGCACTCACCGGTATCTGCAATAAATGCTCGCGAGTGAGCTATTCTTTCGTAATTTGGCGTTTTGTCTTCGGCGAGGTCCATTTCACTCGTCCTGTCTACAATTCCGCTAACCAAAAATTCTTACCTTGGCTTTTGACGGCCAAATTGGAAATTGTCATAAATATTGAACCGTGTGAAACATGGATAACCGCCACGAGGAATAGGCTATTTTATTACACTTATAAACGTGGACGATGCGTAGTACGCTCCGGATTGTGGTTTAACCCTCGGACGTACGGGCAAACGTATACTTATACCCCCTCCGTGGTACAACCCCCCCCCCCCCCCCATGGGTTTTTGCGACGTTGCAATATTTCGGAAATATTTTACTTCTAATAGATAGCCCGCGATGCGCTCTACAAGATAAGGTTAACATTATGGGTTGTGGCGTTGCTGGGGGTCAGTGACGTCATCCAAAATGGCAGCCAAAATGGACGCCATCTTGGATTTTACTAAAAATTCAAAATTTTTGGAAAAAAGCGGAAATTGCAAATATTGTTTGCTGAAGTTGCAAAATAACGTACAATTAAACATTTTGATGCTTTTGGTAGCATTTTATATGTTTTTTTTTCACTGAAAAAGGGTAAAAGCACGCCTTTTTATTCAAAAATGGCTTGACAACGTGTTACTTATGACGTCATATCTCGTTACCATAGCAGAATATGCAAATATGCTGTACGAGATACCAGATGAAGTTTAGCGGAAAAATAACAATAGGGCGCTGCACTCCGGAATGGGAATATCGGATTATCACAGCTATGGATTAACTTATCAATTACTCTCTTAAAATTGTTCTTTATGAATTTATCGCATTGTTTTAATAATTTTGCAAACCTTCCTTCGATAATTTCGAAATTACTGCTATATCTTTACAGAAATTTTATATAAACTAAAATTATGCAAAATTCCACTAAAAAGGGTCGACAGTACCTTTAACATATGGCTGCGCCCACGCAGATAAAACGCGTTTAAATCTAATTTTCTCTTAAATATAATGGTCAATCCTAGCTGTAATGCTGTCATAAGAATTTTTGCAGAATCAGTAACCAAGTAGTTGTCCTCAAATTGAGAGTTTCTCGGATATTTGACTGCAGTTACACATTTCTTGGTCAAAATATGCTTTATTGTTAATTGTCATGATTGTCAAAGAGACAGAATTTTTCCGATCCATCCGATAGTAGCTGTGAAGCGTAGCAAGCAACCATCATAAACTTGTTGATCCAAAAGCACACAAATATGTAGAATATAGACAAAAGAGAAAGTCCTGAAATAAACCTGAGGTCAACAAATAATACAGCAATGAAAATGTTGAAGATGAATGTAAAAGTCTCATTGCTTTTGGTCACATCAACATAAAACTCTTGAAACAAACTGAATGAAACCTTCAAGAAAAGTAGTATTATGCCACTGGTATAATATATAGTGAAAATATTGTTTCAATCTTCAGGAAACATACTAAAAAATTTGCTCCGGGCGTGCGCGTTACTAAAATTAACTATTACCCATGCGCAGTTGGGCTTGAACGGCCTGGGTGCTAATCCGCGCAAGTCACCAAAAGAAGCCAAAATGGGCTCAGTCGAAACATATTGCACAGAAAAAATAGCAAAATGACGGGTTTTTTTTGCTTCAACTAAATCATATTTCCCATCAAAATGTTCACTAGATCCCAGTCTCTTCAAAACCGAGTGTAGATGTTGATATTATGCCTATTAAAATGAGTTATACCGCAAAAGCGCAGACCGCGCGGTTGAACTCCATATAAGCCTTTACGTAACATTAGTCAGTTCAAGGTCAAAATGACGGGAATTTTTTGTTATTAAAATATTTTAACGTTTTAAGATAGAATAATAGCCAAATTACTGGCATCCGAGTGAGGATTTCCGAAAAGTAATTCATAAATGGGCGAAATGTTGATTTTCCCTTCAAAAAATGGCGTTTTTGCTGTGATTTTAAAGGTTGAATTGGGGAACTGGGGACGAGTTAAAAAAATAGAGGCAAATGTCATCCAATTTTTTGCCATGACTGGAATCGACTAATGAACCTGGATGTAAGGCGACTGTTTAATTTGTTTTCCTAGAAAACATTCAACCCAATTTTTTTGAAAACGTTCTCATTGAGTTTTTTACAACTTTCCATTCTTAAATATCTGCATCTAGACTATAAAAGGCATGAGGTCGTTTAAATAGTTTACGTATAGATGCCGAGAAAATTGTTAAATGCAAAATGCAAAAATTATGACGTCATCAGGTCGTTGCTATGGTAACACGGATGTTAGTCAAAGCTATGTGTTTGGAACAATTTTTCTATCTCTTGTATATGTTTGAAGTAGCTTGCCTGACCGTTCTCAGAGCTCAGCCGTTTAAGGTGATTCGCTGGTTTTGCACTGCGCATCCCTACTGCGCATAAACATTGCGACATCAGATTGAAAAAAATGGCGGCTTTTGTGAGGAAAGCCGGCCTTTCCCACGATAGAAAAGGACTCTGTGAGCGCTAGCGCAAAATCGAGCACGGTGACCCCAATTTTTTACTGCATAAATTCAATCAGGACAGTGGTCCCAACGCAAATTTAAAAAGTGAGCAAAAATCTATGATCAGATTTTGCACAGTTTATAGAAATCCTACGAAGAAAGCCATTTTGGGTAGAGGACCGCACACCAAGCAACCGTCTACTGTTCGAGTGTTCAGTAAATTTGAAGCTTTTTGGACACGTTTTCTATGATACAGACGATTATACATATGTATAAAGTCAACTTATACGCGAAATATCAATATGCAGTGGAAATATTGAGCATATTAGCTTCACGCGGTTATTGCCTGAAAATGCCTTTAAACACTGTATTCGTCAGCAGTATACCACTAAAACGAGCACGGTGACCCCTCATTTTTGTTGCAATTTTGGAACCTTCATGACTTGTTCAATATTTATGCCAAGTTTCATTACAAATCTATGACAGATTCTTTTTCCAGGGAATTACCTTAAAAGTTGGGATGCTGTGCCGAGGCTGGAAAAATCAGACCGGCCTGATTTCGGCTGATGGGCTGAATTTCAGAAACGCAAACGTCTTTTAAGAGGATTTGTTCGCCATGTAATAAAATATTTTAGCCTCGTTTTTATGTTGGGTGCTTAAACACATGTCGTAATTCAAACCGTGCAACATAATTGGCCAAATTCGATGCATCATAATTCTAACTTGACTCCGAGGGTGAAGGGAATAAAGCAAAAGAAAGAAACTATTCATTTTTGAACCTCAATGTGATTTAGTTTGCTTTATTCTCCCAAGCCTCGAAGCCAAGCAATATCTAAAAAATAAGCTTATTGAAATCCATAAACTCGCTATTATTGATAAGGAGATTTACTCTATCATAATCTATGGTCAAAATGATATTGTGCTGGGTTGTGGGTTGTGTCAAATCTCGTTTACTTCAGTGTTTGTTTCATTAGTCACCGTTGTTGAGTTATAACCGCTATGTATATGGATGCGTTCTCATAGCCGAACAAGAAAGTTTTAGCACCTGAAAGAACTCGAACAACAGGAGCTGGTATCACTACCTTAGATGAAAATAATACATCACTAAACATTACAAATAAATTTGACAAAAATCTCAAGTAAAATATTTAAAATAATTGCTCAGTTTCAGGCCTAATTCCGAAAATAAGCGGCATCTTTCTACATCTACATCTACATCTACATCTACATCTACATCTACAACTTTAATCCACAAAGGATATGGCCATCGCGTAAATGTAGTACTAGTGCAAACAATCATTGTTTGTGCGGTGTATTTAAAGTAAATTTTAAAATAGAGTTAACAATAACTGTCTAGAGCTTTCTTCAAATTGTGGTAAGGTTAAGTTTTCACGAGCCTAGTCACCCAGAACTACCATCGCTAAACCCGATTTCTGTAGGATACAAGTCTATCGCAAGGTTACCCCCAGCATTAAGTTGGCCGGTAGCCGTTTACTCAGCTGGGTGGAGAGAGACCAGGGGTCAATTCAATAAAACTTTTACAAGTGTAATTTACAAGTTAGTGTAGCTATTGTTTTCAACCTCTGAAACAATGGTTACACTTGTAAATTACACTTGTAAAAGTTTTATTGAATTGACACCAGGCCTAGGCCAACTGACCTTCTGGTTGAAAGTCTGAGGCTAGGCACTTGACCAGATCAGAATTGTCAAACCCCCAAACCTTAGGCCCAGCTTGCAAGTCTGGGTGCACCCGCGAGTTCCCCCCAGCTATGACAAGGTGTATCGGTTTCTCTCTCCCCGGCTGTGACTTCGTTACAGTATTATACACTGTAATTGCAATTTGGTTCAACTAGACAAATAGCACTTACTTTGTGCGTAATTTATTATGAAATACCACAACGTGCCAAAGATTGACTTGAATAATTTTTTGGAGCATAAAATACCACATCATGCAAAATACTGAATTGAATAATTCATTTTGCAGGTTCGGTAACATTTTTAAAGTTAACTTTAAGAGGCCGTTTACATAAAAAGCGAGATTATTTTCGTCCCGATCCCGTGATGAGTGTCGCCATGGGATTAAAAAAAAATAGTTTACATTAGTGGTTTTATCCCGAGAACCCGAGACGAATTGATTGTTGATCTCAGTCGAACGTAACGGACACAAAACAATCGTTTTTCCCCTCCGATTTTTCAAGAGCATTTTTTTGTTACCATATGCCGCCTTTAGTAACTGTTCGTTTATTCCTGAGATACATTTTGGCAATGTTTGAAATGAATCGGTTGCTATGGTAACCGATACGCTGTCATTTCCAAGGATACGCACTGTATTTCCGGTATTTTAATTGATCAATTCCGTACTTGTTAAGTATTTAGGAGCCTGATTTTTGGTATATATTTTTCAAAGCTCAAATTATGCGCGCTATTAAAATGTGTCTAAATTATATACCCCCGATTGGGAGGGGCCGCACATTTCAGATTGATCTTGGCACGAAGGAGTGGAAGTGAAGTAGTCATGCAGTTTCAGCGAAACACACGCATAATTATTCTGCTCTATGGACCACGACAAGATAGACCAATTGTTATCGATAACTTTTTAGTTCTCGATCATAAAAAGTTGTCCATAACAGAGACGCCAGTCAGTGAAGCAAATTATCGATAACAGACTTTAAAAAATAGTCACTTGACAACCAAACCTTTTTTTTTTCTTTTCAAAAGGAAAACTAATTGGTTGAAGAAAACAAATGGGGCAGTTTTATCGTCGACAACTCGTTTTTATAGTCCATGAAAAGGTTGTCGGTAACTATGTAATTTTGACAAACATATTATTTTAGCCCATGTGTAGCTGCTCGGCTAGCACAGGAAACGAAGTGGACATGCCAAGTGAACGTTAGTAACAAAGCTCTCGCATTAAAAACTAATTACCGATAAGTTTACTCTCTAGTGTGCGAAAATGCTGCATTGAACTCTAATTAAAAGGGGTCGACTCAATTTAGACCCATCTGGACAAATTTATTATGGCGAAAAAGAATTCAAACAAGAGCTACGACCAACATAACTCTCCCTCTCTCAATAAACAGAGTAAGTCCTGTTTTTTTTTGTTAGTCATTTCTCATGAGCTGGCCATATAAATATCGATAACGGTGTAAGACAAATTTAACCTATTATCTTTGTGGATTTACATGACCCTTGAATGAATGAATTAAACGCGGTCCATGGAATGTTGTCGAGTGGCCAACGTCTCAGTTTTCCATGATTACTTCTACAAGCTGTGAGCATTGAATATGGAGGTTCGTTTGGCCTTCCCTTAAACGCAACAGTCACAAGGGCTTCCTTCCCACTTGCCTGTAAGTGTAAACTATTCCAAGTTTTAATATAACTGAAATATTGTAAAGACATTATTTTCTGATTTTTAATCTATCAAGCTTGAACATTCTCAAGTGTGTACGAGAATGCATTTTGGATGCTTTAGCAAAGCTTAAATTATTCTTGATTTTAGAATATGCATCTAAATTATGCTCCCAGTGCTCAGGATGGGACGCTTGTTTCAGATTGACTATAGGCGAATCTTTGCTGACGTCATTGTTTACATTTTGCTTCATTAGCATACGAATTTACGCAGAGAAGGCACCGTACAAAATACGAATTGACTTCAAAAGTTGAAAGAGCTTGTTAAACTTAGTAATCTATGCAATTTTTAGCTTTTTCCATGCAAAATTGCTTGGGTGGCAAAAGCACTAATGAGCCATGCATTCTTTGTAAAATTCTAAGTTTTTGAAACAGTATTGCACGAAGTGCATCTAGTATATCGGGCTCAAATTTCCAGAGAAAGCTAATCGTGAATTGTGCTATGTTCGTTCTATATTCGAGTTGATTGTTTTGTATCTACGGTTAGAGAATGAGGCGTATATGCAAACGAGGCAACGATCATCTTATGGACCATTCAAAGCGTGGAAGTGGAGTGGAGATGATAGCGGGCTGAACGAAGCTTAATCACGGTAATATTGATATCATCCAGCTAGTTATAGAATGTGCACCTGTTGGATAAAAAGTTCTATTGTAAGAAGCTTGCTCTGTGTATAATTCGTCTCTCTTCAGGCAGTTTTTGCATGGGTTTTGTTATAGGTTCTACTGAGCTGAACATTTAAGATCGATAGCGGTCTAAGGGAAATCAAACCAATTGTCCTTGTAAATTTACATGACCCTCGCATGACTGAATTGATCACAGTTTCGTTATTGTTTGTTTATTGATATTTCTTACCAGTGGTATTGAAAAGAATACGAAATCCCCTTCTTTGTCCACTGTAGTCTGAGTGGAATGTTATAACTGCATAGTCTCCAGTTACATTAACTGTCTTCCCAGTCTTCTCACCACAGTACACGCCAAATGACTGGTTCTTCTCATTAGTGATCTTCAAATAGTCATATCTGCAAAGATAATATTTGTGCTGTGTATTTACAGAACGTACACACGGAAAACTCAATAATACACTTATCTTACATACATAGTACCCGTGCATAAGCATTAAATATCGGCAGAGGTCGGTGGATGATTATAACCTTTTCTATGAAAATTACTATACTGAATTGGAACTTGGTCGATGTTACACTTTTAAGCGTGTAGTTGATCAGTAAATCAAAGAAAGAAATGTTCTTTCCTATTTTCACTCCCACATTTACTGGTTTGGGAGGAAACCCGAAAAATATAAAAATGCCCTCACAGCTAACAATCTAGTGTTACCAAGTTGTTATCTCTGCATATGAAAATTTTCCGGTGAATAAAAAAAGCATTGTCATGAGCAAACGCATGAAAGTCATCCATTCAACAAAGAGTTAACGTAGCTTGTAGAACTTAAACTTAAACGTACATGAAAATCTTAAAGGCCAGAAATCATCATTAGCAAGCAGCTGGCTTTTACAAGGCATTTATGATCATAAATGTGTTTAACTGCCGGTTCTGCAATTATTGAATTATCACACAAATCCTATTTTTTTCTATTTGGCAATAATTATACTGAATGCAATGAAGCGGGGTGTGACATTGCCTTGAACACAAAATTTCCACAATTTCGATTAATAAATATCATCAATATTACTTTATGCCAATTTTTTTGGCATAAACTTTATGCTGCTCTGTGATTTTTTTTTTTGTACGAGTTCCAAATAAAAAAAATACACATATTGGCTTTTACTATTAAAAGGTAACGAGAGAAATCAAAGGCTAAGAGTCAACCCGTGAATAAGAAATGCTAACGCGTAACGCAATATTGCGGTAAGCTTATGTTTTCACACTGACACGGTTCGATATTTTAAAAAAAAATAAACGTAAGGATTTTTGACGAACGCAAAAAAAGAAACAGTACATCACTTTCATAATGTTCAGTCCGAAGAAGAAGAAGGAAATAAAACCGGTCCTGAACAAGACTTGAACTTGCGACTCCCGACTGCCATTCCCGGCATTACGCCAAAACCTTACACCACTTGTAGATACGCATCAAAACGCGTGTCTCTGTTGAAAAATCCTTTTAGATCGATTTCAATGTTGCATTAATTATATAAAGACTCCAAATGCGAAACATCTTTGAGCTTGTTGTTGTTTATATTCGTTTACAACAAATTAGTTATTGTTATCGCTGGATTCACGTTGGTCTTGTTACGAAACGCATTCGTAACAAAGCATTACGTCACTAAGTTTACAGCTGAGTGATGGAACGAGTGAGTGAGTGAATTTGCCGTCATCTCCGATTACCCGTTCATTACGCTTGCGCGTATTCACGGGTTAAAAATGAGCTGGTCTGATATTCTCATGCAGTTTCATTCATGTCTAGGAGGCATGAAATTAACACCTTGCAATTCTTTCCACATTGCAATATTTATTAATGAGAGCTGAAATGTTTGGGTCCGGAACGTAACGTCTTGTACTTGAGCAGTTTTATGACCGTTTATTGAAACGTCGAAGTTTTCTTTAGCCAAAATAAAAAATTCAGGATTCTTCCGTTTATCTAAAACTGTGGTTAATATATTTGGGACACTTGGCATATTTCGGTTCAAATCTGAAGAAAATCCTTACCCTCCCCCACCCTCCTTCCCCCCCCCCCCTCCCCCTCCCCACAGGAAAAAAAAAAACACTTTCAACAATTACTACATTTCACAGACTTCAACGTTGTTTGGGGAGGGGGGTACAAGGAATGGAGATGTAAGTCTAGTTTCATTTTCACTTTACTTATCGGCGAGTTTTACGTGGTTTACAAGCTGGTTTCAAAACGGTGGGGTGTCCCTAAACAACCTGAGGATTGTAGCTGCTTCACAAATGCTCATCAACAATAATTGAGACGATTGCACATTCCCTGATAGCAGTATTGTTGTCTTTTGTTAGTTATCAGGTGATGGTAGCATGTGTTTGTCGGGCCAAAACAAAACTAATCTTATAAACGAACGCGAGCAAGTTAAATAAAATAATACCCTAAATAATAGTAAGGCCTAGGGCAAACGTCGAACTTAACATGTGCCGAATCTAATTCAAATGAGCAAGAACAATAGATTTTGCTCATTTGCATTAGATTCGGCACATGTGAAGTTCGACGTTTGCCGTAGGCCTAAGGTAGATACAAGAAAAAAACACGTTCTTCTATAGATCTTTATTTTTTTGGAGATGTAACAACACAGGAAACTTTGTGCGACTGACCGCAAGACGAGAAATGTCTAAACTTCCTTGAAACACTTTTTACTACTATAAATAGCCCACGAGAAGGATAAACGCCACAGATCTCAAGCGAGACAAAACAACAAAATGTATATCTCTCAATCAACTTACAAAACCTTGTGTAATAACATTCGTGAAAAGTTTCAACAGACAATAAAAAGTGAGATTATTCATATTACATATATTTCAAAATTAGACTTAACAGTGTCAGCTTTGTATGGATATTTTTTATAACACACCAAGGAAAGCGCGCGCTTGTTTTGCCGGAAATTTTGATTTGACTCAACAAGCTAGAGTCACAGTCTCGGCTATCGCCTCGAGCGATCGCCTCTCTCAAGTGCATCAATAATTAATTTAATTTATTGTTGATGTTTGTCTGGGTTGGTGATGATTACTGAGAAAATCGGTCAAAGGCTGATTATAGCATAATGTAGTATTATTATATCTAAAGCCACTGTATATTAATATTTTATGCCTTTGTTTACCTGCATGATTTATGACTCTCCAAGACAAAGTCTTGTTCAAACGCTGATTATTATATCTGATCCACTGTATAGTATTGTGTATTTCACTGAAGAAGGATTTACCACTTAGAGAATACACCTTTTGTGGTCAGGTTCTAAACAATGTTGATTCACATCCATATTTGGGCGTACAATTAGATAATAAATTACGATGGAAAGAACATGTAAAAAATATTACATCTAAAGCCAATATGACGCTCGCTAGGTTTAATAAAACCGAACTTTTGGTTCTGCACAGAAGAAGTCAAGAAAATCCTGTATACAATACTTGTGAGACCTAAACTGGAGTATGCAACGACAACATGGGATCCTCATTACAAATCCGGATGTAGATAAAATAGGCCATTTGCACGATGACGTCATATGACTACAACTACCAGAATCCCTCAGTTTTTTGTTTTGTAGTGCAAATTAAGGCTATTGTTATTTAAACCGCACTGGGATTACAAAATTTAAATAAGAAAGGAAAAACGCAATGAATTCTGGTAGTTGTAGTCAAATGACGCCATCGTGCAAATGGCCTATTGAACAAGTTCAAAGATCTGCGGCTCGTTTTTGTAAAGGAGACTATCGTTACACCTCAAGTGTTAAAGCCATACTTGATAAATTACAAGTAGAGCCCCTTGTGAAGAGAAGGAAAATCTCTCGCCTGTCTTTGCTGTATAAAATCATTCATGACATTGTCGATGTGGACAAAGAGTCCAAATGTCCAAAGAACTGCGCACAAGGAACAGCCATAAGTTTAAATTACAAGTCCAAACGAGCACTAAAGATGTATTTAAATATTCTTTTTTTTTATAAGAACTGCTAGAGATTGGAATAATCTTCCATCAAATTTAGCTACAATCTCCCCTTGTCCTCCTTAGATAAATTTGAGGAAGAACTTGTTAAACATTTAGACTAATTTACCAAGATATTATCTTAATTGAATAGTTTTACCTACTTATTTATTTATTTATCTCTACTTTATTATTAATTTATCATTGTATAACTGTTCACATTAATTTGTATGTAATTATTTTTCAGTTGGCTCGGTTTTCTTTGTTCTTTTCGGGTGAATATATTCAATAGCCCCTGACCATTATTAACTGTCTGAAAAGCTGGTGGCGGCTTTGATTGTAACAGGGGAGTGCGGGGCTAAAACAATAGCTGATAACAATAGCGAAACAATGGAATATATTTCCCTCAGCATATTCCCCCCAATATACTCCCCCCGACATATTCCCCTTATAATAGAATAACACAAACGGGAAGACAAAATGGGGCATAACAAGGAAAACACTCTAGTATCGGTCAATATTTTTTGTCTACATAAAAAGACAACTTCGTCAATCTTATTCCTACGTAATTGCCGGTCGCGACCAAAAAGCGAAATGCTAATAACATTATTCGATGGTATCGTACCTCGATTCAGGTTTCGGGTCTTCAATAATGTATGACGCTTCGTTTTACGCTTGAACCTGAATATGTTTCCGTCGCTTTCCCTAGGAAAACACAGGGACATCCACTCCATTGATCTTCGAAAGATGAAGGCGGGCAGTTGGGCCGAGGCGAGACCATGCACGAGTACTGTTCATTCATTTTCTTCTCTCTCTCCCTCCTTCTACTCATAACGAAGCAACGTCCTCGATGCAAATTTGGTAAAAGCAAAACATTTTTACCGTCTCGCCTCGTAATGTGCCGTGATCCCAATGCGGCCTTGCGGAATCATCCTTTTTTGCATTAGAATTGAACGGAATGTTACTTTCCGAAAAAAATAATAGTTCCTTTAATTGTTTTAGAAAACCTGACATGGTGAAAAATAAGCATGTTATTGACTTGTCTCTCGGGGATATGTGATATATTCCCCTCGTGGCGTTCCCTCGGGCTACGCCCTCGGGTACGCCACGAGGGGAATATATCACATATCCCCTCGCTCCAGGTCAATAACCCTTACTTATTGACTAAGTTAGGTCGGACCGGATAGGAAAATATTTGGCTCGAGGTCATGGCGTACGGACCTCGCTGCGCTCGGTCCGTGCGCCACGACCGAGAGTGAAATATTTTCCCATCCGGCCCGACCTAACTTAGTCAATAAGTATTTTATCATATGACCAAATTGGAGGCAAAATTACTTGAAATCTTAACGCGCGAGGCCGTCCGCTTTTGTAGTGGGGCCGTACGGCTTTTTCCGGCCTCGCTCGTGCAAATGCGTGCGGCCCTCATACGGGACTTTCATCAATGGCTTTGCAAAGAAAAGGTTCGCAGGGCCGTACGGGCCATATGATAATAGTTATTTATTTTTTATCCATAATTGTACATATCTTAATCGTATTTTATTATATATTGTGTACATAGTTTTACAGTTAGTGTGATGCCTATTGGCTTTACTGACTTAATAAAGTTGAAGTTGAAGAACTGTACTTACTCGCATTCTTTGTAGCCCTCCTCCAAGTCAAAGTCTTGAAAGGTAATTATCAATGTCATGCCATCTGGAACAGGAACCGAATATTCACAGTCCATGTCACTCGGGTAGTTGTTTGGATACCCAGGACTTGTAAGCGTATTGTTTACCACTGAGCCACATTCTGTAAAAAACAAACGTATACTTCAATCAACACTTAAACTCTTCTCGTAATGTCAACACATAATCAAACATGAAAGTTACCTCAAAGAAAGAAGGTCGGGAAATTTTCTTGATGTCAAAACATACTACATGTATCATAAGTAGTAACATGGTGAAGTACCATAATGAAAGGTACAGAGAAAAAGTTTCGCTTTTTCAAGCTTTAACTTGAAAACAGTTCGCAGGGTGTTTCTCGATGCTGCATAATTAACTATTATAGCGCGAAAGCGCGCGTGATATCGCCTAATACTTAGCCGACGAGGCTAAAATTAGGCGATATCACGCAAGCTTGAGCGCTATAATAGTTTTATAATTCAACACATTGATAACAAAGCACAGTTTGAAGAAAAAATATCGCCGACAAACCTTTCATTTAAATAAAAAAGCTTACATATGTTTTACCGCGCGAAACTTGCAACATTACACAGTTCATGAATGAAAGTGGCGCCTTTGTCAATATTGCGCAAGCTTGAACACTAAAGCTGTTTTATAATTCAACACATTGATAACAAATCACAGTTTCTAGAAAAAAATCATTGAGATATACAACAATATTTTACCTCGCACCATTTCTTAAACAACAAGCAGCGAATGCCGAAACTTTTGCCAAGCTAAAATTAATCGCGAAAATTAATTTAGCGTACACATTCACAATCAGTTGAGAGTTTTTACGAAGAGCTTTCGTCTACTCAAAGAACGGGACAGAGTAATGACTACAAGAATTAAAACACAGTAAAATGGCATAGAATGTCTTAGTTACAAGTGTTTCGTATCTTAAAAAGTTCAATTCAGAATCAAAACAAATTGAACAAACACACGGCTACGTACCTAAACATAGCGGCGAAAAGTCGGAAAGAACTGCAGCGTGGACAGTATGTCTTACAAAAATTTACAGCTAAAGGACACAAGAAACGGTTAAAACATCGTACCTGTAGTTGATTTGGCTTTTTAGTCCCTTCCATCAGCACCAAATTGTCAAACATCGAAGTACGATCGAAGTATCAGCTGAGTCGATGTTGTTTACAAACTTGCTCGTTTTTTAGCTCCTCAGTAAAGCCGTAATGACGAGATCAGAAACTTTTCTGAGGAAGCATCAAGTCTATATCATATTCCAGACGTGATTACCAAAGGAATTTTACCAAAATTACGCTGCTTCATTCACTCCTTGTCGACGAGCGGTTAAACTTTGAACCAGTTTTCATTCAGCTACGCCAAGAAACACTGCGACGGCGACAACGCGAAAATTTCGCAACTTTTTTGTCCAATCATGTGAGCAATATTTTTTCTCTTTTCTTTTTTTCTCTTTTTTTCTTTCTTTTCCCTTTTTTAAGTAATAGTTCACGCACTTTTTGCCCGAAAACACGAAATTGCAGGCAGCAGTCATTTTCACTTTCCTTCAAAATGCGAAATTTACCGCCATCGCTGGTTATACGTCATGTAGACATAACGTATATCGATAACTTTTTGACCATATTTGGGCAGTGTATCAATGCGTTGAATTATAATAGTAGTTATGGGTGAGGAGAAGGGAAACTTAAATTATATCCATTTTTTTAAATTAAAAGAAACATAAAAGAAAGAGTGAAACAATCTGTTGAAAATTACAAGAAAAGCAAATATTTTATTTTAAGCGACAACGACCTTGTGCCTGATGGATGGAAAATATCCACACTTTTACTTTGACAGCTACCAACCGCATAAACACTCTCGTTTTTGACAAGATATCTTCAAGGCATATAGCCAACGTTGAAATCAAAGCTGTTCAGTTTGTTTTCTTAATCATGGAAAACATGATGGCAAGAGGGAGGGGAAGGAGGGCTTCTGCTCCCTGACCTTGCCATGCAGTCCGTAATTTATAAATTTAATTAGCTAGTACGCTTGTCAGTAAGATAGACATTGCCGGCTCACCTTGGCTAGCAAGGACCCAGTTCTTCTCATTCCACAGTAGCAAAGACAGTAAGAAAAGCATTTCCATGCTACAGACGTGTTACATGGAATCGCACAACTGCATGTTTGCTTATTTCCATGGAACTCTCGTACCTGTAGGCAGAGGAGATGATAGGAAAAGAGCAGTGATATAGGAGTTGAACAACACAAATTCAGTGTGCAGTTATCAAATTGCATTTATAAATCATGACAAACAATGTAATCACCTATAAAAATGTTCTCATGAGTGCTAATTGTTGTCCTCGCAGTGATAAAAAGTACCACGCTTGGTGAAGCCTGAAGTTATTTCAATTTTTTTTTTTCAGGTTTACTTACTTAACCCTATTTGACCTGGGCTTTTTTTTTGAGGTCCTGAGCCTGTTGGGGGGGGGGGGGGGGGGGGACTAACTTCAAGAATATTAAGGCTATGACAATGAAACCTAAAGGGTACATAGTACGTCCAAAACTATCTCCTTTGCGGTCCGCACAATGGAACGATTAGGTCATATGACGTAGTTATTAGGTAATTAGTCATACGGCCGCCATCTTGGATCCGCCATATTGGATTTCTGAAAATTTTCAAAACCTCTTAAAAACCGTTTAAATTGACTCAAAATTAATCAAAACCAATAAATAATCGATAAATGATGTAAAAATGTAAAAGTTAAACCAATAAATATTGTTTTCTTCATTCAAAGGTAAAAATATGCAAATTACAAAAAATATGGCTGTCAAAATGTTATTGCTATGGAAACATCAAATCACGTGATCAATAAAATGTCATATTAAATTGTTGCCAGATAAATTTTATGAAAAGTTACAGAGTTTGATGGCGTTCGAATACATATTAAGGAAGTCATGAATGTTTGCCTGCTCCCCCCCCCCCCCCCCCCCCCCCCCCCCCCAGGCAAAATATGGTTAAGATGATAGGATCCCTGCCAGGTTAAAAAAATATCACTCGTGTTTTATCCGCAGTTCACATTATTACGGTATGAATGAATATTTCATATTTTCACATTCAAGAAATATACTGTTATCAAAACGTGCAAACATATCTGTAGAATTTAGGTGATAAATTAATTGTATAATTATGTGTAATGGACATTATTTAATATAATTTCCATTTTTATTGCCTGACACATTTAACTCTTGCGTATTCAGCGTATACCTAGCGTATGCTTAGCCAATAAACCATACGTCCGAATACGCACAAAACTTTTAAGCATGCTTAAAAAAAAATTCTGCCTCGCCGTATGCCAGCGTATGCCACCGTATGCGACCGTGCTTGAAACGTATACAACCTATGCCTAACGTACCACTAGCGTATGTCAACGTATACCAGCGCATGAGTGATATTTTTCATACGCTTGTACGATACGCAATAGTGTGACAGGGCCATTATATCGAGGTCATAGTTAATGATTGATTTGTAACACAGGTGACTTCTGTCACGCAATTCAATGCAATTTTCGTCGCCCAGAAGTGCCGCGTTTTGAGATGCAATTCATTAAGCATGGTGGCTTTCAGTAGGAATTATTTTCACTTTTGGGCAGACGCGTAGCTTTTGTTTCCAAAAAAGCGACACTTTTACTTATCTTCTGTCGCGTGTTGACATTGTAATTCGTTATGTCGAGGTATAGAGCGTATGCACATGACGTCACGGCGGCCATATTGGTGTACCAAAACAATAGAACGGCGGCCATGTTGGTGTACCAAAACAATCCTGTGGGATTTGAACGCTTTTCTTATGTTAACACTTTCTTTTGTTCCAATAAATTTGCATAGCTGCTTGCCACGTGAGTGCATACGCTCTATAGATTTTACGTTTGGGCTTCCGGATTATGTTCGTTATATCGAGGAATTCGTTATATCGAGGTTCTATTCCATACATTTTACTGTAACTTTGGCCGGGACATAGAATATCGTTCGTTATATCAATGACTTCGTTAAATAGAGGTTCGTTAAATCGAGGTTCCACTGTAAAGTAAATGCATTAATATTGCCGTCTCAATACGTGTAAGGTTCTTGTTTTAGAAAATTGCCTATGATGGAATAATTTCATATTTTTATATTCGTGATTTGCTATATTTCGCCGTCGTTTGCATGAATTAGCGGCTGATTTTTACTTCAAAGTTATTTGGAAATACCCGTGAGCTGTAAGTTTCCTTAACCATTCCTGGTCAATGAAAATTGAGATTTTTTTTAGCGAATTTCTATTTTGAGGCCGTCAACTACAAAAGTGAAAAGATGCTTTTTTGCCAATATCATATTACAAATCTAGAAAGTTTTCGTTTTGCGTTTTATCATTTACAAAGCCTTCTGACAGTCGGTAGATAACAAATAAAGTTGGTGTTAATTTTGTTTTTCCTTTGTTTGTTGTTAATTGTCTTGAATGTGATCGGCAAGCAAACCTCTACTTTGTTTATACTTATGTTTTGTGTTTCTGTGATTGATGCAGCTCTGAAAAAAGTATTCCTCTGTTTAATGGCTTGCAAAAAAAAGGAGATTCAAAACTACTATTTTGCATAACATAGTAACTTAAGAAAGTTGTACATAAATGTAATGTTTCTATTTTTGTATTATAAAATGAAGGTCCGCTAAACTGAATTTTCCAGGAATTTAATTCCATCGGTTTCTTGTTTAGACAAAGAAAATATAGTTATATTGGAAGTCACAATTTGTGAAACATACCTATTAAAATGAAAACCGTCTACATGGCTTTCATAGATTGCAACGTCATTCAGAGTTTCTGAAATAATAAATCATGTGATATTCTCAGTAAACCGTTCTTTTTTAAGTAGAAGATCGTTACCAACACATGCGACGTTTATTACTTACACTTTAGGATGTACGCGTTCTTGTTCACTTGTTCACGAGTGATAAATGCGTCTATCTCAACCCATCTTCCCCTAAGAAGTAAGTGAGTAAAATTACAAATATAACCACTAACAACGTAAAAATAGACCTTTTGAAATCCTTTAACAATACTCTTTCACAAAAAAACATATTTCTATTAGGAGGCTTAAACACAACGACACGTGAGAGAAGAGCTGTAATATCGGTAAAGGTTTGATGATGATGATGATGATGAAGATGATGATGATGATGATATTGTTGATGATATTGTTGATGAAGATGATGTTGATGACGATGATGATATGTTAACTTATAAATCAAACAAAAATGTCTAAAATTTAAAATGTTATATTTTCTCCATAACTATTGAGCCATTTTACCTAAAAGTGCCGAATATTTTTTAAACCGTTCATATCTGCAATGAAAATGTGTTTGTTTCTTATAGATTTGAACGCAAAACTAGCTACAAAAAAGCGGAGAAGACTAAATAAAATGTCAGACATAGTGCAAATGTTTTTAAGTTGGTTCCAAGTGTTTACTATGAAGATTATTTCTCCTGTATCAGCAAATCGTAAAAGATAAATTGAGCAGCGATACTTTGCTAATATTTTATCCGTCTACGTTTTCTTACACGGTAAATTTCTATTTGAAAACAATGACTGTGTTATACATCTTTGCTTGAATAATATTTAACTTCTCTTGTATTTGTATTAGTAACAACAACGAAACTATATTAAGCACCAACACAAAACGCAAATTCAGAAGGAGTAAACTAACCAAAGACAATTCAACTTACCTCAAAAATTATTACCGATTCTCTTTGATATGAATTGATCGCGATCAACGGAAGAAACTCTAAACGCACACACAGAAAGTCAAGCCCTGTACAGCTGTTATTTTTAATTATCTAAAACAGGAACATACAAAACTTATTTATTTAGTATTCAATTTCAGTCGACTTCAACAGTGAAGTTATTTAGTTTATTTCAAAGAGTTAACTTGATGACTTGCTATTAAACGTTATAACTCAAGACTTCCTTTTTTCACCTCTAAGGTAACGCAGCTGTTGGCCTGACTGTACATTTTATTTATTATCAACAGCGTATTGCTCTACCGTAACTTTTCTTTATACTGTTAACTGGAATAATCGCTTTTCCGTTCAAACTATTGTGGTTTAGTCAAAGATTTAAACATTATTTCTTCGTACGTATCGCCAATTCTAATTCGTTTAACGATAGTTTGGGTAATTTTATTGCTTTTGTTATCTTTGTGTTCATTAGCATTTTTTAGTTCTAAGATTATTTGACTCTAAAATGTCGAACACCGTCGTTAATAAAAAACATGTCTTCGCGCATGGCTTCTATATTTTTCTCCTTTTTCCCGATGATAATATATTATTTATCTATATCTATTTTTCTTTTATTTTCAGAAATTCATGATCATTCTCAGGAAGAAGTCAGCTTGTAGTATGGTTGAATATTTTACTTTATTTTAATTAAATACACTTTTTGAATTTTACTGTTATCTTACCATATAAAACATAAATAAAATGGTTTAATCAAATGTTTAAAGTGATGATGTCCCAGTGACCGATACTCTGCCGTTAGAAATAAATTTCGATTACTGTCGCATGCAATGAAAACCGACGCACACACAGAACATTACCCTCTGTACAACTGTTGTCTGTAATTATTTCAAAACGGGAACATCAAATAACTCATCAATTCATCTCACACAATGTTCAGTCCAGATTTGCGGGAAAAAATACTCAGTCCACAATGTCATTTACAAAATTTAGACCTCAAAAATTTGAAAGTTTGTCCTTTTTTCAATCTCTAGGTTAAAGCAGCTGCTACCCTTATTGTGCAGTGTGTTTTTACATCATCAGTGTCTTGCTTCATTCTATTCGATATGGCTATCAAATGATGATGTGTTATGCATGTTATAACAATATATTTGTTCTACAATGAAAACCTGAAATAACAAGCAACGGTCCCCTTTTGTACTAGTATTGTGATTCTTAATCTAATTGTTAGTTTGTAGAATTTGGACGTTTTTCTTGAACACCTTTGTTTATTCAACAGCTTGGAGTTCATGTCGGTTTTCTTTTAAACACTGCTGAGCACAGTAGGGTGAGCGGAATAGAGCATAACGCGGCCTTTAAATTTTATCCTTTCATCCAATTCAGCGATCAAAAAACATTTTTTTCTTCACAGATTTCCACACATTATTTTCTCAATGTAATTTTTAAGAATTTGTTAATCATCAAGAAAATAACTGCATTAGTTAATGGTTTCTATATTTTCGTTGACTGACAAGTTGGTAAAGTATTGATGTAGAAATTTTAATTGAAATATTTTTCTTATTCTTGGAAAAAAGTCGATTGACCATTGCGGCATCTTACGTTACTCGGTCACGTTTTTAACACGGTTAAATATTGTTCCCCAATCTAATTCAGGGGGGTTAAAAGCCTATCCCACGATGCAACGCAAGAAGTTACACGCGAAATGTGAAGAGAGCAAACAATATGTTTTACAAATTACGTGTTGTGGTGAATTTTTGAGGTCGTATTACTCTAAGGTCTTTCGAATTTTCGACGTATTACCCTTGCATCATGTTTTCTCGTTCCTACAAAAAACTATAACGTTTGATTTTTCTTTTATATCTTTAATTTACATTCTTGTTTTCCATCCCGAAGGGACCTTGTTTTTAAGCTACCCGCAAAATGGCGGCCATCCCCCAAAATACCCTAAAATTATGGGCGTAGTTCTTGCTTAAACATAGAGTTATTTGAAGATAAATGCCAATAACTATTTGTCGATATCTGCCTAATTTAAAACAACAGTGAACTCCTGTTAACTCCAGGTTTTTTAAACTGATTAAAACCGTCAAAGTGTGGGCACTTTTCAATACTTTAAATTGACGGCGAGTTGATTTAGGAAATTCGCGCACGTTAGCAGAGTTGGATATGGAAATTCTTTGAGGATTAAAACGAATTTAGACCGAAACAAGTTCATTCATTCAGTAAATGCGTATAAAAGGGTTAAATTTGATTTTCAAAAACCGTCTTGAATAAATGATCGGGGAAAACATCTTGGTAAATAATGCCTCAGTGCTGAAAGCTCAAATCAGTACCAAATGCGCAGCAAAATGTTTGCGTGCTATATCGCGCGTACAAGCTAGATGCACGCGTCAGGGTTACAGTTTTTCTTGGCGTTGACATCAGAACTACTGTCTCGCTAAAGGTGATGTTACACGGGACGATTCGTAACGACGATTTTTAGCGCAACATGTATGCGCGGACGATTTTCTTCGCAATTTTTGCGTTGCGACGTTTTTTAATCAGCTTTAAAAACTTGCAATGCCAAAACACGAATTTTACTCAAGTTGTTTCGTGTAATACACCTGTCGTTAACTTTGTTGCGCTAAACATTTTCGTTGCGAATCGTCCCGTGTAACATCACCTTAAAATCGTGGATAAAAAATAGTTATTATTTCCCAAGGGTTTTCAGTTTTTGTATTCAGTTAATTCAGTTCAAGAGTGTCTTCATATGCGTGGGCACACATGTTCACGCGTTCAAGCGTGCGCAAATTTTGTTGACACGATTATTTTAAAGTGGCTTGTATAAGGGCGCGTTCTTTTGGACATATTCTGCCCATTCCAAAAACAGAATGCCTCAAAATATTGCATTTGCACCTATTCCTCTCGTACAATATGGAAAGAAGTCGCTGCTTTGACTCTGTGTGAGAATGCAAACAACATAGTTTTGTTAGTATTGCCGGTGATTTCAGAATGACCAGAATGTCCGAAAACCACGCGCCCAAAAACTCTGTTTGTCGTGTTATCCTTTGAACAAATCTTCCAAAGCATGTATCTGTTTGTTGCAAGAGAAGTTTTGTTGACATTACAAATCCTGACAAAAGGGGACCGACAGACTACAGGCCTAGATTAGGTGTCTTGACAGCTTATGCTCGCGTCGGCTTTCACTGGCAAATGCGAGGTCACGTGTTGCATTGTAGGATATATTTTTAACACCCCTGATTCTAATTTATGTTCTAATTTATGTTCTAATTTATGTTCTATGTGACGTCAGAAACTGAATGCACGTTTCTCAGTATTTATTCGTCTAGAACTCGAGTGGCTTTGAATACGAATTTAAGCCAATTTTAGCACAATGTTACAAACAAGTCTCGACTTATACTTTTAATAATTTTCGTAAAAATATCGAGTCATTACAAAATGAGCGGAGACGAATGAGTCTGATACTATTCAGCGGCTTTTATTAAAAATACATGGGAACTTCTAACCAATATTCGATGCCTAATTGTTCTAATGGTCTCCGGTATCCTTCTACGCAGGCAATTCTTTGGGCGGCAAGAATGAGGAAGAGTAAAGGGTTAGGCGAGAGACTTGTAAAGAGGACAAAATGTGACTTACTAGGGACCCCCTCCCTTTCTAATGTTTTGTCGCTCCAGAGTCCAGACCCGATAATTACCTGCGGAGGAGGTCAGGTCTCGAACTCAAATTTCTATCTCGGGTAAAACAAATTGTTTCGTTTGTTCCCTATTATTTCTTATAGGGGTTGCGAAATTTATACCTTGATTGGAATCACTTCAGCTAGCTTATTTCAATCATAACGTCTGTCATTCTCCCTTGCGCGCACTGCGTGTCTATACTTTTTTCTGGCCGTGAAGAAGAAGAGAACCACAGTATTAATTATGTAAGACGTGTTTCGACAGACTTCTGTCATCCTCATTATTACAAGGTGATCATTGCAATTTGAGTTTATATTACAAGAACAGAACTTAACTGAGTCGTAACTGACGACGACAGAACAATATAATACAATAGAAGGCTGTCGACACATGTCAACAGAATTATAACCATGGCCGGTGCTCTCACGAATTTTTCCAACAATTATTAAAACAATTAAAATAACTTGAACAGAAAAGGGGGTAATAACAACTTTCAAATACGAAAGAGCGCGATTTTCTTTGATAGAAGTCGAGCGCCATAAGGTAGACTGAACGAACACAAACACACTGTTGTTTGAAATCATTCTGCAAACATGCATCGGAAAACTCATCCATTTATCGAACGCAATGTTCAGCCATATCGGCAGTAGATTTATTCAGTTGATTTAAAATAGTCCTCTTGAATACTATGATTTCATTTAAAACAAACAATTTACTCGATCACTTATGCCGTTTGCCGAAAGATTTATGTGTGTTCGAAGTCGTTCCATTTTTCCTGGATATAAGGCCAAACGTGGAGAATCGCTCTTCAGTGCTGCAAAGGTCATCTACTGTGATCGACGACTTGTTCTCGCGCTTTGCTTTGTTTACAGTCCTACCTGGCATTCCTGTAGCTGGCGAAGCTATACAGAAAGACTTAACTTGAATGCAGAGCGGTCTGAATGTCGTGGCCTCTTCTACAGACATTTAAGGAGGCTCGACTCATATTTTTTTTGCCGAAGGGTGTATGTTTTGAAAGCAAAATTTCGCAGGGAAGACATACTTCGATTGTTTTCATACTTCACAAGTTTATAACATGTGATCATAGTTTTATGTGTTACTGGTTTTCCAAGCGACAGCGTTACTATAGCAACGCCAGTTATTGCCGTTTGTTTTAAATAATGTCGTTTTCCTAAAAATCTAGTCAGAAACTTCATGATGAAACTTTCAAATGTTGTAGTACCCAGGTATCACTGGCTGCAGATAAGTTTCAAGAACATTTATTAGACGGTTTTTAATAAATCAAAAATATTTTTTAAGGCATGATACGCAAAGCAGAAAAGTAGCATGATAATTTGCATAAAGCAAAATAGCCACCGCACTGTTTGCCAAATTTGAAGCACTAACGGCTAGCAGCGCTACAGGGGCACAAGGAAGTAAATAGTAACAGTTACGAATTGTTGAAAAACAACCATAACAAAAATGTAAGAAGGGTAGCGAAATGTAAAGCAAACTGGAAAAGGCAACATCTCTAGTTTGGGATTACGGTGTATAATATATTTCTTCTCCTCGACATCGTAAGTCTGTGAATGTCTACCTTCACAAAAAGTCTGGGTTTCTGAAAAGTGCATGTTAGGCAAGTCCGTGATCACAAAATGAAAACCTGATGTAGTGAGGGCACCGGGTCGTTGCGCTTTGGGGTTAACCCTTTCAGTACACCAGCAAGCAGAAAAAGGTAGAAGCGCAGCCTCATTCCGATCACTAAAGAAAAAAAACAATGAAATAAACACCACTAAGAGATGGATATAACCCGAAAGTGAAGCAACCCCAAAACACCCTGTCCAGGGACATAGCAATGAAGGACATTAGACAATCCCTTCGAGGAGGCTTCGCCATAAGGTTACCCACTGAAACAGACAGAATACAAACTGTCCGACGGACACTAAAAGATTGTACAAAGCTAGAAAGCAGACTAGAATTGATGTCCTTTAAGATGGGGCCTCGAAGTACTCTGCCTCAGATAAATGAATGCTTTGCCCCGCGAGGGTTTAATTCACACTTTACATAATACATTTAGCGCGGAATCCTCGTTTAAGGCATAAATTACGCGGCACAAAAACTCGTTGTGAAAAATTGAAAAAACAAGCAGAAAAACAAACTAACTGGTTGCTGCAGATGAACATGCACGACAAGACAAACCCGCTAGAGCAGATATAGTTGGATCGGCAACCGTGAATCCATACAGAAATCATCAACAATAACCAAGCATTATGTCATGGCATAATGCTATTTATGTCGATACAATGGTCTTGTGTAGTCTTTGCGCATATTTGTGCATCCGATGGTGGTTTATGATAGTTCCAACAACAACCAATCACAGTGCATTGCGTGTATTCTCGTGCGGGTATAAAGAGTGATCATTCAATACAGTATTTCCCTCTTGCTTTCCACCATCACAGCGATTAGATCTCTTGGGTAGAATACTTTTTACGTGCCACGTCTACTTGTAGGCAAGTCTTGTAATTGTATGATATATTCTTAATATTTATTAGTTTAATTAATGTCAGAGTTACGGGAGTGCAGTTTTAGGGATAACCCAAAAATATTAATCCTTGGGCATTCTTTCGTACGTCGTTTGAACCACTTTGTCTCTAAAGTACTGCGCCTAAATCACCAATTTTTCTTAAAGGGGGCGGCTAGGTTTAAATGGCACGGTGTTGGGGGTAGGACAGTCGCCACCACTCTAAAATATGATCTCCAAGTGGTGGCATCGTTCAAACCCGATATAGTCATTTTACAGCTGGGAACCAATGATCTCTCACAGTTTACCGCTTTGGTGGTGGGTTCAGCCCTAGAGGATCTGGTGCGCCTTTTACACGATTCCCATAACGTTAAAATAGTGTGTGTCTGCCAAACTATTTATCGGGAGGCCAACCCCGAATTTAACGAGCGTGCTCGTGCTCTTACAAAATTTCTTAAAGTTTTATTAGAGCCACTCCCTTATTCCTTTTTCTGGGGACACAGAGGGTTCTGGAATGCCACCCAGAGATTTCTCGCTCATGATGGTGTCCATCTTAATCAGCGAGGGCAATATAAATTTTATCGTAGCCTTAGAGGGGCTGTTTTAAAGTCGTTACGGCTTTTAGGCCAAACGGGTCAATAGTTTTTTCCTTGCCATTAAGCCATTTCCTTTTTATATGTACAGTGTACATTTCATGCCAAGCCGCAGAATGTATTGATATGTTGCCTCGTGATTCAGCCATAATTTATTTTGCTGGTCTCAGCTTTGCTGTTCACGTTGGCTTATTTGTTGGCCCTGTGGGCCATATGATTGCACAGAGTGTGCCTTTGTTATCTCGGCTATGGTCATTTTCTTTGCTTGCAGTTGCCGTATGAGTGTACAACCTTTTTTTTGACCGCCTGTAGGTGTGTCCAATGCACTCGGTTTACTGACAATGCAGTTTATTAACGGAAATGAGCTTATTCGTTTATTTTTTATCACATTGTTCAGCTGAATACCGGAATTTCCTGTTTTTTACCGGTCATTTTTGTGGCGGCCCCTCTGAGGTTTCCAAATCTTATTTAGGTAACTTCAAAATTTTCTATCAACCTATAGTTGTTAGTTTCTTTAGATTATCGTTTAGTCATGCCTCCCAAGAAACGTACTGCTGCCAAACGTACTGCTGCCAGTGCTACCACGAGGAAGTCGAAACGCCTTCGTCCGTCAGAGCTGACAGAACAGGCAACCCCATCTACGCCAATCGAGGTTCCCAGCAACACTGTTCCCAGCAATACTGGGCTAATTCAGACCGATCTCCAAGCTTTGACGAGCTCCATCACAGTCGCAGTTTCACAGGCGGTGAAGGAAGCCCTACAAGTGCAGCGTCCAAGTCTGACGCCTCACAGTGATCCTTCCAGTCACGCTGTGGAAAACGTGGTGCGAAACGAGGTGCTAGCTTTGACCCAAGGTACCAACCAGAAAACTCCTGCACTAGACTCTGGCGATCAGCCTCGCCAATTATTTACAAGTATAGCCATTAATTTAGGTGCTAGAGTAAGCGATAAGTTAAAGGCTCGGATTTGGGCTAACGAATTCATTCACTTTGGGACGTTATTGTCAGTAGCTCCTCCTCGCGAAAAATTCGCCTTGTCCATGGCGCCAACCGGGGGCCTTTCAAATCAACCCCAACTCACCCTTGAGCCTTGCAACACGCCAAAACGCAATGTTCAGCCATATCGGCAGTAGATTTATTCAGTTGATTTAAAATGGTCCTCTTGAATACTTGCAATGATTTCATTTAAAACAAACAATTTACTCGATCACTTATGCCGTTTGCCGAAAGATTTATGTGTGTTCGAATTCGTTCCATTTTTCATGGATATGAGGACAAACGTGAAGAATCGCTCTTCAGTGCTGCAAAGGTCATCTACTGTGATCGACGACTGGTTCTCGCGCTTTGCTTTGTTTGCAGTCCTACCTGACATTCCTGTAGCTGGCGAAGCTTTACAAAAAGACTTGACTTGAATCCAGAGCAGTCTGAATGTCGTGGCCTCTTCTAAAGACATTTAGGGAGGCTCGACTCATAGTTTTTTGCCGAAGGGTGTATGCTTTGAAAGCAAAATTTCGCAGGAAAGACATACTTCGATTGTCTTCATACTTCACTAAGTTTATAACATGTGATCTCCAGTTTTATTTGTTACTGGTTTTCCAAGCGACAGCGTTACTATAGCAACGCCAGTTTTTTCCGTTTGTTTTACATAATGTCGTTTTTCTCAAAACTAGTCAGAGACTTCATGATGAAACTTTCAAATGTTGTAGTACCCAGATATCACTGTCTGCAGACAAGTTTCAAGAACATTTATTAGACGGGTTTTAATGAATCAAAAATTATTTTTTTAAGGCATGATACGCAAAGCAGAAAAACAGCAAATAATTTGCATAAAGCAAAATAGCCACCGCACTGTTTGCCAAATTTGAAGCACTAACGGCTAGCACCGCTACAGGGGCACAAGGAAGTAAATAGTAACAGTTACGAATTGTTGAAAAACAACCATAACAAAAATGCAAGAAGGGAAGCAAAATGTAAAGCAAACCGGAAAAGGCAACATCTCTAGTTTGGGATTACGGTGTATAATCTTTTCCTTCTTCTCGACATCGTAAGTCTGTGAATGTCTACCTTCACAAAAAGTCTGGGTTTCTAAAAAGTGCATGTTAGGCAAGTCTGTAATCACAAAATAAAAACCTAATGTAGCGAGGGCACCGGGTCGCTGCGCTTTGGGGTTAACCCTTTCAGTACACCAGCAAGCAGAAAAGGTAGAAGCGCAGCCTCATTCCGATCACTAAAGAAAAAACCATTGAAATAAACACCACTAAGAGATGGATATAACCCGAAAGTGAAGCAACCCCAAAACGCCCTGTCCAGGAACAGAGCAATGAAGAACATTAGACAATCCCTTTGAGGAGGCTTCGCCATAAGGTTACCCACTGAAACAGACAGAATACAAACTGTCCGACGGACACTAAAAGATTGTACAAAGCTAGAAAGCAGACTAAAATTGATGTCCTTTAAGATGGGGCCTCGAAGTACTCTGCCTCAGATAAATGAATGCTTTGCCCCGCGAGGGTTTAATTCACTCTTTACATAATACATTTAGCGCGGAATCCTCGTTTAAGCCATTAATTACGCGGCACAAAAACTCGTTGTGAAAAATTGAAAAAAAAAAAAACAAGCAGAAAAACAAACTAACTGGTTGCTGCAAATGAACATGGACGACAAGACAAACCCGCTAGAGCAAATATAGTTGGATTGGCAACCGTGAATCCATACAGAAATCATCAACAATATATTTTTTCGGCGAAATAAGCGCCCAGCAACAAACACATTCAGCAAGACAAATTTAGACTTGCTTAAAAATTGTACGACAGCAACAAAATGCGGCTCAATAAACTCACTGTAACCAAGAAATTTTCTAAGACGAACAACAAATGAATTTGGCTGCAAGACAACTCGCGCACTGTAGCAAACAAATTAAGCAAGACAAACTTGCTACAACAACAAAATTATTCAGAAAGACAACTCATGTCCTGCAATACTGAACAATAACTTTCTTCTACAACTACATCAGATTCGGCGGAAAAGAGCGGTTTTCAGTTGAGTGTCGAAAGTAATTTCTCGATTGCTTTGGTTTTGCATTGCTACGCTTTGTGATTGGCTAAAAAATCTCGCGCCACTTTAAAGCGGTTTTCAATTGAGTGTCGTAAAACCAAAACCAAAGTAATTACTTTGACCAATCACAGAACTCGCAGACAATCCGATGAACCAATCAGAACTCGAAGCAAATACATGTAGCCGGCGTCAATAGCGGGAATTCACGATTGGTCTTGGTCACGGCTTTTCAATCTCGAATTTGTTATTGATGCGCTTAATTAGTAATTGAACATCGTGTTGTACAATTCAGGGGTAATCTTGCACTTATTTTCTAATCGACCTCGCATTACGTGCTCGACCGATTTGAAATTACTCGTCCAATTATTCCCTGAATTGTACCCAGTCCAATTTATATTACTTATCGCTGACAGTTTTCGATTTACAATGCAATGTTTGTATAACCCTAGCAAATGAAAACGTAAAATTGTGGCCTGACACAAATGGGACAAATGAATGAAAGGCAGGTAAATTTTGTAGTTAGATATTTGAAACTATCAGTGGAGTTTTACTAAAACAGGGTTGTTCTCGCTTTTGGCAGATTGAAAATATAATACAGTACAAAGGACGCATGTCATACATGAACCTAGTGTGTGGCCTAGCTCGTCACAAGTCTCTCGTAACTCAGTGGCTAGTGCATTCGACCGGTGTACGGAAGGTTATAGGTTCAAATCAAGTCGGGGACTCAGATTTTTTCTTTGTCCCACGCTCGTGACATGATGAACATTACATCCGACCGGTGTACGGAATCATCCGACCGGTGTACGGAATCATCCGACCGGTGTACGGAATCATCCGACCGGTGTGCGGAATCATCCGACCGGTGTACGGAATCATCCGACCTGTGTACGGAATCATCCGACCTGTGTACGAAATCATCCGACCGGTGTACGAAATCATCCGACCGGTGTACGAAATCATCCGACCGGTGTACGGAATAATCCGACCGGTGTACGGAAACATCCGACCGGTGTACGAAATCATCCGACCGGTGTACGAAATCATCCGACCGGTGTACGGAATCATCCGACCTGTGTACGAAATCATCCAACCGGTGTACGAAATCATCCGACCGGTGTACGGAATCATCCGACCGGTGTACGGAATCATCCGACCGGTGTACGAAATCATCCGACCGGTGTACAAAATCATCCGACCGGTGTACGGAATCATCCGACCGGTGTACGGAATCATCCGACCGGTGTACGGAATCATCCGACCGGTGTACGGAAGGTCATAGGTTGGATTCCTGTCGGGACTCAGATTTTTTCTTTGTCCCACGCTCGTGACATGATGAACATTACATCTTTCTCATGAAAATATAATGTTATAAAAAAAATGCTTACGAGCACTAGCATAAGCGTTTAACTGTTAAGCCACATCTTATTGCAGTCATAGGATACCCATTCTCTCCAAAAACATGTGATAATCCTTACTGTTTGTCCCCACCCACCACCCCCCTGTATTTCTGCAAACTACTCAGGTAATATCTAAAATGGCACTTCCAGTTGATATAGTAACGAGGCATGACGTCATTAACGGCATTGGGCAAAGCATTTTGTGAATAAGAATGCTGACTCGTCCCCAGTTGTCTCTCTTGGCAAGACGCGGGAGACACGCACAGGGTCTTCAGACGCGGGAGACACGCACAGGGTCTTCAGACGCGGGAGACACGCGCAGAGTCTTCTCTCCTTAACATTAATAGGAGACAGAGAGACGATTGGGGACGATTCAGATAAAAATGCGTGTTTTTAGAGGTTTTCTTTCACAGCAACAAACGCTACCAAAAGCAATAAAATGTCTACTTATATCATTTTTTACAACTCTAGCAAAAATTATTTCCATTTCCGCATTTTCCCGATAAATTTGATCCGTCACGGATCCCAAGCAGCATCATAACGCATAATGGTTAACCTATCTTGTAGAGCACATCACATGCTGTCCATTAGAGGTAAATTAATAGTACACTGGACAAAACAATTCAAGATTCCATTAAATGATTATAACTTTGAAATGCTTGACCTAAATTCCATTAAATCCGGCATCACGACAGACACGAAAATTTCACACATGGGAAATTTTTAAAGTACCTGAGTTACATTAAGACTATGAACAAGGCGGAAAAGTACGCGCGATCGATAAGTTTTCGCGGCAAAAAATTCGCTCTGGTTGTGCAATGTTTTATGCTTTCTATTTATCAGTAAATCGATTAATTTTACTTAATCGCCAAAAGTATCGCCAAAAACCTTTTTAAATAGGTAGATTTAAGCAATCCGAGTTTCTACAAAAAGAAACGTCGTTCTGAAATATTTGACGCATAAGCAGTTAAATCCAGCTGTTGACTGTTCTGTTATATTGCATGACATGGAGATCCAAACAGCTTGACGGCAAATATGCAAATTTCTACAATTTTCTTGCTATGAATATTACGGTGCCAGAATTTCTCTGTTTGCTTTCCGTTGGTAGCGCGATAGAAATTTAAAGTGCTGAATTTCAGGATATAATATTAGCCATTTTTCCCTTCAAATTGGGAAAGTCAATTTTGTTGTGGATTTCAGTCCGAACTAAAGCGTGCCCGAGGGCTTGCTCACAGGCTATAATAATATACTATTAGTATTCATTGTTTTTTCTACACTTCATTCACTCATTTTGCAAATGGTTGTCTTCTAAATTTAAAAGTGTCTTCTTTCTAAAAAAAAATCATTTTAATACTATTTGTATTAAAGCAGGGGTTTTCTTTTATCGGGAAAATCCCACGCAGACGATATCAGTGCTTTCGCTGTTCCAGACCGTCCCAGATTGTGCAGATATCGGGAAAATCGCCGATCATCGCAGAAATCTGGTACGCGTCGGAAAAATAGCAACACTCCCGATTTTCGCGATTTTTCAACGACCATCCCAGATGATGGGGGGATGTATACTATTGCGTGTTTTCAAAATCTGGGAAGGTCGGGAAACAGCGAAGGAACTAAGGAACTTCATTTGAAAGTTTTTCCATGATTGTGAGTATGGGATATATTTAAGGTCGGCACACACGAGACAACTAGTCGCGGCGATCAAGTCGCCTGTAGTTATTTCTGACGAAGAGACTGGTTGCAGCGACTGGTTTGGCGTTTTATTTTTATTTTCTTTGGTCGTAGCAACTGGTCTCGCAAGCAGTACACGCTATGCGACTAGTTGCATGGCCAGTGCATACGAGGAGATTGCTGCGACTAGGCGTTCACGACCAGTCGCTTCAATTTAAACCAGTTTAAATTTCTGCAACAAGACGGCGCGACTAGATTTTTTTGCCAAAACAAAAATGAGTACTTCACACGCAAGCAACTAGTCGCGACGACCAGTCGGCACGACTAGTTGACGTGATTTGTAGGCGCGACTAGTCGCCTCGTGTGTGCCGACCGTTAACATCGTCTTTACTGATCGCTAGACTGCGTGTCGCCACATTGGCGACACGTAGTCTGGCAATTATCCGATCAAAGATTATTTTCGGTAAAGGCGGTGTTACACTAGGTTTCGTGCAACCTGTCTCGCAATTTTGTTGCGACACAAGTTGCATGGAAAATTGACCAGTATAACATACCCCGCAACAAACATTTCTCGCGATTTTTTTTTTTTTTGTTGCCGCAAGCGTTGCGAGAAGTAGAAGTCGGTTCTACTTTTCGCAACGATTCTCGCCACGCCGCAACGAATTTTTCAAGCGTTGCGTAGTGTAACATGTTCCCGCAACTTGTGTCGCAACTTTTTGTGACTTTAGCCAATGAAATTGCTCCTTTCACCGTCGGACGAGACAAATTGCAAGAAACATTGCCTAGTGTAACACCCTCCAGGCTTCTTGTCTCGCAGCATCGCAACGCACGATTTTTAGTTGTTGCGAGGCAAGTTACACGAAATATTTCCTAGTGTGTAACAGCACCTTAAAAATCAACAAACATTTCGCTTCTTCAAGTGCTTGAATATTTCAAAAAAAAAAAATAAACATGAAAACGTAAAAAAATGCAGGATGAGATTGTACACTGATTGTACGCTATACATCAAAGAGATAAGAGGTCTCCGTTTTCTTTTGCTATGTGGACATTTATTAATCTGTAGAAAGGACCAGAAGGGAAAGGACGAATACCGTTCTCCGTTTTTAAAAGGAGGAATGTCTTTCATCGCATATCGGAATGTCTCAGTTATACTTCCGCTTATGCCTATGTCGCTTGTGAAACTTGTTACGTGTTACGGTATTAACACGTAACACGTGTTAATACCGTGATGTCTTTCATCGCATATCGGAATGTCTCAGTAAAACTTCCGCTTATGCTTATGTCGCTAGTGAAACTTGTCACGTGTTACGGTATTATAGAAATCAGCAAACAATTTCCTCAGTTAGTTGTTAGTTGCAGTATGCATTTTTACACAAATTGTACTCATAGAAATAGCAAGGCGATAATCAAGTTCGCTTTCAAACAAGGCTTGGAAGTCAGTCATGACAGTTTAAAAATTATTTACCATGTTGCATGCGTATCGCAATCTCGGCACGCTCTATTAAACAAGCAAAAGTCGAGCGCGCGAGCAAATCAAGCGATCGCGATTTGCCGACCGAGTCACTGAAAAGGGCAGCTAGCAGTCTATGCTCACGCATAAAGAAATATTTACATAACAGTTGTTGTTTTTTTTTTTTTTCGACTCATTTGACTAGCGCAAAGAAAAGTTATCGCACAATACTCGGCTTAACTGCCAGCAGGGTATTCTGTAGTTATTTTCCGTATGGTCTTTGTAACTTTCCATTTTCAACGATCGCTTGCGTTAATTCTTCATCGAAACAAACAGTGCTAAACATTGAGAAAAGTGTCGAGGAAAAGGTTGTTGTTATTCACCGTGGTAGGTCCATTGTTCCGGCGAGTAGTTGTTACCTCAGCGGTCCGCTGTTGTCCCGTTCTCCTGTTGTTGTGTTTTTTGATCGTGGGCATCCACGCTTCAGGAATTTCAATTCCGCTATCCCTGTTGATGTTATTAGAGTGAAGTCTTATGTGGATAGCTTCTTTAACCCTACGTGTGTACCAGTGAGGGTCTCGGTCAATAAACTTAACCTCGTTCCAAACTGGATAGTGGCCGGTCTCGTGGCCGTGTTCAGAAACGGCGGAGGTCTGGGTTCGGGCGAGTCGTACATCCCTGTCGTGCTCTTTGATCCTCTCATGCATAGATCTCCCTGTTTCCCCGATGTAGACCTTGCCGCACTCACAGGGAATCCTGTACATCACGCCATCTTGTTTAGCCGGATCAACGGTGTCCCTTGGTCGCACCAAGTATGACCGAAGTGTCGTGTCGGACTTCAAGACGGTGCGAATGCCTTGTTGTTCTAGACAGCGGCGGAGAGGCTCCGATACTCAATGGATATAAGGTAAAACGGCGGTGGATTTAAACTCTGCCACGGGATCTCTTCTTGGGGCTGTTCTTTTCTTTGTGATTTTCTGCACAAAAGAGGAGGGATATCCGTTAGAAACAAGTACAGATGACAGATGTTTCTTCTCTTCAGAGATTATTGATGTTTTGGTCACGAGACGTTTCGCCCGGTCATACAGACACTTCACAATACCGTGTTTTACTGATTGAGCGTGATGTGAATCATACGCTAAGTATTGATCAGAATGCGTGGGCTTCCTGTATACGCTGGTGGTAAGGCGGCCGTCTGGTTCTCTACAGACTTTCTCGGTCTCCATGGTGGAACGGATGGATGGTTGTTGACAGGTCTGCGTCACTCTCCATCTTCCGTAGCGTGGCTTGTATGGCACCCTCGATAGGTACGTTGGTAAACAGCGACTCCACGTCAAAGAAAAGTGCTAAAAAAACGTGAGTCGCTCGACTGATCACCACGTTATGCTCAAAGAATGTTTACACCTTACACCATCGATAAGTCCCTATACAACTAAGTTACTATAGCAACTGCGAACTAATAACCACATTTCAAAAAGTGACACGAATAACATTGCAGGCAATATGAGCTGTTTTACTTTTTTCTGCCTCTTTATTTTTAACTACACACATATTTATATATTAACAGCCGTATTCTCTTGTTTCTGTGTCAACATTTCTACATTCGCTTTACCAGGAGGTGCGGTTATTAGCGTTATAAGCCAATAACATGCCCAGTACTATTCCACAAACCCAGTTAAGCCTGTAAACAAGGAAGAGCAGGGGAAAGGGGCAGCTAATAACTGAGTTTAACAGCCTGTCAGTTCTTTTTTTTATTTTTGAATACTCGTCTTCGGTATATGTAATAAATAGAGTAACATTACGTCACCCTTGCACCAAAAGCCTGGTTAAACCAGGGTTAACCGGGGTCCAAGCCTGGTTGAATCAACAAGGGTTTCGTGGTTCTCAAACCAAGCTAACCAGGCTTGAACCCAATGTGCAAAAAGCCTGGTTAACCCGGGTATTCCTGGCAAGCCTGGTTTATCTAAGAACCAGGTAAACCAGGCTTTAACCAGGCTCTAAAAAATTGGATGAACCAGGGTTTCCTGGTTCAAAAACCAGCCGAACCAGGCTTGAACCCAATGTGCAAAAAGCCTGGTTAACCTGGGTATTCCTGGCAAACCTGGTTTTCCAAAGAACCAGGGAAAACAGGCTTTAACTAGGCTCTAAAAAATTAGATAAACCAGGGTTTCCTGGTTCAAAAACCAGCTTAACCAGGCTAGAATCCAATGTGCAGAAAGCCTGTATCAACCTGGGTTTCCTCGTACTTACTAAGCCTGTTTTTTTTTTCAGAGTTAACCAGGGATACCAGGTTTTAACCCAGCTCTGAAAAGTCTACATGTAGTTAAACCCTGGTTAGCATATTGAACATTTATTTTAAGAATCCGCATAGTTACCAGGATTGTACAAAAAGCATGGTTCGAATTTAAATGCAAACAACCTCAATATTAATGAGCTTATTGATGGTTTGCTGGTTTGTGACCGCAACGGGTCAGAGTCGGTTTAAGTCAGTTCATTTGGTATGAGACTGCAATGGGTCACAATCAGGCCATTGAGTACAACAAGTACAATTTGATAAAATGATTAAATTGTATTTGTCAACGCACATCGAAGCACAAGACAGCAAAAAAGTGCACACACAGGTCATAGCTGCATCGTATTAAATGTGCTGGGCATGCTGGATACTATTCTGATGATCCAAGACGGCGCAGATTTGGAACAAAATTACAAAATGTAATCCCTTTTTCTCAATTAATTTATTTTGTTTTGCTTGATACAGGCAAAGGTAGCCCCTTGATACAGGCAAAGGTAGCCCACAAACAAATGACACGGGACACCTACATGTACTGTAACACCCGATTTAGAGAAAAATTTGGAAATAAACATGAAAATGTCTACAACGTACATTATGCATCTGGCAGCTGCAACTGTCTTTATAACAAATTATATTTACATGTACATGTATGTCTTATCTGTGTCCATGTGCTCTTGATTGACCTGTTGTTTGACTTGCCTTGCACATCTACTGTACAGTATCTCTGAAAATATAAACAATAGAATTAGGATAATTGGCCTACTATTACATAACAAAACACAATGTTCCAGCTACATGCACATGCAGCTCAAAAAAAGTGAAAAAAGTGCTAATCAATTTTTTTGGAAAGAACCTCTGCAAATTACCAGAATCATAACAGTTACATTCTGTACTATTTCTCCACTTTATCCCTACCCAAACTTACACTATAGTAGGTATCAAAACAACAAAATAAATGGTTTCATTAAAAAAGAAGTTGCCAACATGTACCTCACAATCTCCAGCCAAGGGCTGTCAATATACCTGTACATGTAAAGTCCTGGGGTTAGGGGAATTCCACCAGGAACACTGTACTGCAGTTCTGAGCCCTGGTCACATACTATGCCATCTGTTCTTAATTTGCCAGATTTTTTTTTGTTTTTGTTTTTAATACTTCTAAATGTACCAGGAGTGTACATGTACAACAGGGGACATACATGTAATGTGGAACTGAACATCCCAAAAGAAACCAAAACCATACAATAACATGTACTTTTATTAACCCCTAAAGAGGTATAACAAACATGTATATCCCATTCACTTTTATATGGAAGTCCCCCCAGGGGTAAAGAGAACCACATTAAATAATACAAACTATTATTAATAAATAAAATAAAGTTAACTTAAGTACATGTAGTACCCCAGACAGAATGATAATGTTCTGTCTGGGTACTCAAATGCTTTACAGCAATAATTTAGCAATACCAGTAATGTACGTCACAAGTGGAGGTTGCAATTGGGTGCCCCTAGGAGACCTAAAGGCTGGAACTACATTGTACACCAGGTCCCATGCTCCACAAAGGAAGAGAGCCCGCAACCCAGTCACGAGTCACCCCCCCCCCCCCCCCCCCCTCCCCCCAAACAAAACAATAACAACTGCTTACAAACACTGAATGCCACAAAAATGCTAACTGCCAATAAAGGCTCACACTAATGCCAACAAATACTGTAACCTGAAATGCTAACTTAAACTACAAACCGTCATAGAAAAGCCACTATTGCAAGGGCAGGGGACAAGGCCAACAATGTTTGCTCCTCATAGTTAACTATGTTAGATTGCATTCAACTGCATACATGTATATGTTGTGGTTCAAATTTTTCTTTGGTTTAAAAATTTTCAAACCAGTTTCATTTTAATTTTCCTTTGTCTCAGATTCATCAACATAATCTCAGACAAAGGAAAATAAAAATTAAAGTAGCTTAAGAAAACAGATGTCGTTTAGCGGCACCAACGCTGGTTCCCCCGTGACACGGACGTCTGAGTGAGCGCAAAAATTCTGTACTTCTGACATAATGGCTACCCAGATCTCGGTAGTGCTTCTGATTGGTTGAAACAAATTTCCTTTGTGGCACGCATGGATCATGCATTGAACTGATCCTGTCTACATACATTGTATAGACTGAGTGAATTAATAAATTTGTTATTGTAAATTTGATTTCATTACTCGTTCAATAATCCGCTCCAGTATTGATGCCGCGAAACAACGTCTGTTTTTTCAGGCTAAAATTAAACCGGTTTTAAAATTTTTAAAGCAAAGAAAAATTTGAACCACAACATATTTATATGAAAAATGCCAACAAAAGTAGAAGGGAATCCTACATGTACAAATACAAGACTTTTTATTCATCTCAGTGTTTACAAACAGTCCCACAATGCAATTCAAAAAGGGTCTTGACCTGACCTCCCGCACAACCTCAAATTAGCCAATACATGTACAGCAGATGCTAAAAGCACTGCCAGCAATATATGCAGCCATTTGTTTCCTATTACATGACCAATTTAAATGTGTGAGAAAATGAGCGATTACATATAGCTTACCTGAGCAAGAATGAAGTACAATTCAATTGGAGAGCACACAGTGTACATCAAGGTGGTTTCTTTAGACTTAGAGAACTGGTAATAACAGTAAATGGAAGACTGTTAGAAAAAAATCATTAAAAACATGATTTCAACAGAAAATATTAATTGTATTATTTAACAAATACAGATGAGGCTATATAAAAAAATAGAAAAGCAGATGAACATGTACATGTATGGAATTATGTGCAGTGCAGCAATGTGCTGCTGTCTCTTGGGTCTTTCTAAAGCTAAAGATGGCAAAACAGTACAATGTAATTTGAGCTTCCATGTGGGTCACATGTAGCTAATATTACAAAGCATATGGTTTCCAATATACTGTCGGACCTCTATTAAGTGGCCACCTATTGAGCGGCCACCCTCCATTAAGCGGCCACTTTCCAAAGTCCCGAATTATTTGTCAGTAAAGTTCTGTATACGATACCTCTATTCAACGGCCACCTCTATTAAGCGGCCGCGGCCACCTTTTTGCTGTTGCAAGTTTGGTATTTATTGTTTTTTACCTCTATTAAGCGGCCAGCAAATTATCTTTTCAAGCGAAATGGTGACAGATAATAAGAAGGTGATAACTGATAACAACAAGAACTGCAATTTAATCTCCACTATAACGACAAGTCACAAGCCGCAATACAAAATAATGTACTTATCGACTACATGCTCTCTGTGTTAGAGCTAGAACTTTGCACGGACTTCAAATGCGCAAATACAGGGCACTTAATTTTTTGTTTCAATGATTTTTGCATTTATCTTCACATGTTCACTTTTCAACAAGCGTTTTGCTATAAAGATGCAATAAAATGACGTTGACTGCCATTTCTATCCAATTTTTATTGTACCTCTATTAAAGCCAGCGCCGAATTTTTTATTGCCAACTGCTTCACAAAATGGATGTAAATGTAGAAATTAGTTCAAGGACTGTTAATTTCCAGCTTTATGAAAATTAATAAAAGAGTCGAAGAACGATTTTCGTTGCACGTTTCAAACAACTTATGATTCTGCAGCGAAGAAAACTCAAGCGCATTTTAGATATTCCTTACCATATGGCTAATTTTTGGCGCGAAAACCGTTTTCCCGCCCTTTTTCTGTTCTTAACGTTAACACGCTGTATTTTAAGAATTTTCCCTGTGTGAAATTTTCTTGCCTCTTATATTGCCATTTTTAATCAAATTTAGGTAGAACATTTAAAATTTATTATCATTTAACCCAATCTTTAATTGTTTTGTCAACTGTACTATTTTCGATTAAATATTGTCATACCGCAAAACCCCAAGAGGATCCATATTTCCGGAACTTTACGGTAAAATGACCGTAATGGAGCGATTGTGGTCGTCTCTTTTTGTAAACAGTTAAATCCAGCTGTTGACTGTTCTGTTATATTGCATGACATGGAGTTCCAAACAGCTTGACGGCAAATATGCAAATTTCTACAATTTTCTTGCCATGAATATTACGGTGCCAGAATTTCTCTGTTTGCTTTCGATTGGTAGCGCGATAGAAGTTTAAAGTGCTGAATTTCAGGATATAATATTAGCCATTTTTCCCTTCAAATTGGGAAAGTCAATTTTGTTGTGGATTACAGTCCGAACTAAAGCGTGCCCGAGGGCTTGCTCACAGGCTATAATAATATACTATTAGCATTCATTGTTTTTTCTACACTTCATTCACTCATTTTGCAAATGGTTGTCTTCTATCTAAAAAAAATCATTTTAATATATACTATTTGTATTAAAGCAGGGGTTTTCATTTATCGGGAAAATCCCACGCAGACGATATCAGTGCTTTCGCTGTTCCAGACCGTCCCAGATTGTGCAGATATCGGGAAAATCGCCGATCATCGCAGAAATCTGGTACGCGTCGGAAAAATAGCAACACTCCCGATTTTCGCGATTTTTCAACGACCATCCCAGATGATGGGGGGGATGTATACTATTGCGTGTTTTCAAAATCTGGGAAGGTCGGGAAACAGCGAAGGAACTAAGGAACTTCATTTGAAAGTTTTTCCATGATTGTGAGTATGGGATATATTTAAGGTCGGCACACACGAGACAACTAGTCGCGGCGATCAAGTCGCCTGTAGTTATTTATGACGAAGAGACTGGTTGCAGCGACTGGTTTGGTGTTTTATTTTTATTTTCTTTGGTCGTAGCAACTGGTCTCGCAAGCAGTACACGCTATGCGACTAGTTGCATGGCCAGTGCATACGAGGAGATTGCTGCGACTAGGCGTTCACGACCAGTCGCTTCAATTTAAACCAGTTTAAATTTCTGCAACAAGCCACCGCGACTAAATTTTGGTCGGCGCGACTAGATTTTTTTGCCAAAAATGAGTACTTCACACGCAAGCGACTAGTCGCGACGACCAGTCGGCGCGACTAGTTGACGTGATTTGTAGGCGCGACTAGTCGCCTCGTGTGTGCCGACCGTTAACATCGTCTTTACTGATCGCTAGACTGCGTGTCGCCACATTGGCGACACGCAGTCTGGCAATTATCCGATCAAAGATTATTTTCGGTAAAGGCGGTGTTACACTAGGTTTCGTGCAACCTGTCTCGCAATTTTGTTGCGACACAAGTTGCATGGAAAATTGACCAGTATAACATACCCCGCAACAAACATTTCTCGCGATTTTTTTTTTTGTTGCCGCAATCGTTGCGAGAAGTAGAAGTCGGTTCTACTTTTCGCAACGATTCTCGCCACGCCGCAACGAATTTTTCAAGCGTTGCGTAGTGTAACATGTTCCCGCAACTTGTGTCGCAACTTTTTGTGACTTTAGCCAATGAAATTGCTCCTTTCACCGTCGGACGAGACAAATTGCAAGAAACATTGCCTAGTGTAACACCCTCCAGGCTTCTTGTCTCGCAGCATCGCAACGCACGGTTTTTAGTTGTTGCGAGACAAGTTACACGAAATATTTCCTAGTGTGTAACAGCACCTTAAAAATCAACAAACATTTCGCTTCTTCAAGTGCTTGAATATTTAAAAAAAAAATAAACATGAAAACGTAAAAAAATGCAGGATGAGATTGTACACTGATTGTACGCTATACATCAAAGAGATAAGAGGTCTCCGTTTTCTTTTGCTATGTGGACATTTATTAATCTGTAGAAAGGACCAGAAGGGAAAGGACGAATACCGTTCTCCGTTTTTAAAAGGAGGAATGTCTTTCATCGCATATCGGAATGTCTCAGTTATACTTCCGCTTATGCCTATGTCGCTTGTGAAACTTGTCACGTGTTACGGTATTAACACGTAACACGTGTTAATACCGTGATGTCTTTCATCGCATATCGGAATGTCTCAGTAAAACTTCCGCTTATGCTTATGTCGCTAGTGAAACTTGTCACGTGTTACGGTATTATAGAAATCAGCAAACAATTTCCTCAGTTAGTTGTTAGTTGCAGTATGCATTTTTACACAAATTGTACTCATAGAAATAGCAAGGCGATAATCAAGTTCGCTTTCAAACAAGGCTTGGAAGTCAGTCATGACAGTTTAAAAATTATTTACCATGTTGCATGCGTATCGCAATCTCGGCACGCTCTATTAAACAAGCAAAAGTCGAGCGCGCGAGCAAATCAAGCGATCGCGATTTGCCGACCGAGTCACTGAAAAGGGCAGCTAGCAGTCTATGCTCACGCATAAAGAAATATTTACATAACAGTTGTTTTTTATTTTTTTTATTTTCGACTCATTTGACTAGCGCAAAGAAAAGTTATCGCACAATACTCGGCTTAACTGCCAGTGAATACCCTGCTACATCAACTATTAGAGAAGTATATTTTGAGTACGCGGAAACAAATTAACTCAAAAGCGTGTCACTGTAAACAGTGAAGTCTACTTCAGGTGTACGACATTTCTCGTTCTAAAATTTTTTTTCTAGATTTCTCATATTTAAACATATTACCTTAAAAAACCCAGGAATATCGTCGATATTCAGTTTAAATACATTACACACCTCGTAACCGCGTACTTCGAAGCCACCTTCTAACATGTCTTAGACACTTGAAGTATTATTCCCGTCACATCTTCTTATCGTCCGTCTCACATTTTCTCAAAGGTTAACACCCATTATTTCTCAATTGAGAATATGGATAGTACCCGTGTGAAATGATCGTCTGAGCCGTCTCATGCCGTACGCTGTACAAAGGCCGCCATTTTGTTTGGTGGCCATTTTAACGTTTCTCTCTTTTAATTTGTTAAATTTCGTGAATTATGAAGAAGTTCAAGCCAGTTTCTGTGAAAACGATTGTCCTCGGAAGAACTGGGAAGATCGTTTTTCATACCCCGTTAGCGGTAAGCTCAAATGCTGCTGATTCTCAGCCGAATCAGTCGCCGAACCAAGGATCCTCTTCCCTCAGTGATGACCACGATGTTCTCCAATTTTCTCCTGATGAGGCTCAACTGTCTGCAGCTTACAGAAGAAACTACAGCTCTGTATTTGATGGGGAAAAAATACGGGATAAACTGTTCACAACAGCAGTAGAGGAAGAAACTCTACCGGAAAAATGTGTTTGTGCCGTATGCAAACAACGAGAGTCGACTGTGAGATGTCGGTACTGCGGCCAAAGGCAGTTATTTTGTTCGACTTGTTCTCATGATCTGCACGCCGGGAGGAATCAATTCCAGTATGTGATGTGTCAGTGCGAAGTATAAACTAGGTATCCAATGAAAAATTGCGAAATCATCTCCATTTTTGACGACCTTCAGATATGTAGAAAAAACACATCAAAACTGGGTTGATTTCTGGTGTTTCCAGTGATTACTTATGTACCGGCATGCCGACCCCGATTTTCAGATATCAAAAAAATATCACCTAAAAATTAGGTTGATTTCGGGTGTATTCAGTGATTACCTCTGTACACTACACCAAATCATCGCATACTGACCCCGTTTTTGAGATATTTAAAAAGTATGTTAGTTAATTAGATACCCCGCACTAACACATCGCATACTGGCCCCAATTTTAAGATATTTTAAAATTGTCACCAAAAAACGGGTACATATCCAATAATTAAATGCAATGGACCGCCAACGAAAATGCTGCTGACGGTGTCTCAATGTCCCATTTCTTTATGCCATAAAATATCTTTTCTTGATGTCCCAAGCAGGGTATTCTGTAGTTATTTTCCGTATGGTCTTTGTAACTTTCCATTTTCAACGATCGCTTGCGTTAATTCTTCATCGAAACAAACAGTGCTAGACATTGAGAAAGGTGTCGAGGAAAAGGTTGTTGTTATTCACCGTGGTAGGTCCATTGTTCCGGCGAGTAGTTGTTACCTCAGCGGTCCGCTGTTGTCCCGTTCTCCTGTTGTTGTGTTTTTTTTTGATCGTGGGCATCCACGCTTCAGGAATTTCAATTCCGCTATCCCTGTTGATGTTATTAGAGTGAAGTCCTATGTGGATAGCTTCTTTAACCCTACGTGTGTACCAGTGAGGGTCTCGGTCAATAAACTTAACCTCCTTCCAAACTGGATAGTGGCCGGTCTCGTGGCCGTGTTCAGAAACGGCGGAGGTCTGGGTTCGGGCGAGTCGTACATCCCTGTCGTGCTCTTTGATCCTCTCATGCATAGATCTCCCTGTTTCCCCGATGTAGACTAGCTTTGCCGCACTCACAGGGAATCCTGTACATCACGCCATCTTGTTTAGCCGGATCGACGGTGTCCCTTGGTCGCACCAAGTGTGACCGAAGTGTCGTGTCGGACTTCAAGACGGTGCGAATGCCTTGTTGTTCTAGACAGCGGCGGAGAGGCTCCGATACTCAATGGACATAAGGTAAAACGGCGGTGGATTTAAACTCTGCCACGGGATCTCTTCTTGGGGCTGTTCTTTTCTTTGTGATCTTCTGCACAAAAGAGGAGGGATATCCGTTAGAAACAAGTACAGATGACAGATGTTTCTTCTCTTCAGAGATTACTGATGTTTTGGTCACGAGACGTTTCGCCCGGTCATACAGACACTTCACAATACCGTGTTTTACTGATTGAGCGTGATGTGAATCATACGCTAAGTATTGATCAGAATGCGTGGGTTTCCTGTATACGCTGGTGGTAAGGCGGCCGTCTGGTTCTCTACAGACTGACGAGTCGAGAAAGGCGATCTTGCTGTTATTCTCGGTCTCCATGGTGGAACGGATGGATGGTTGTTGACTGTTAAGGTGTTGCAAGAAATCGTCAACTTTATCTCGATCCAGGATGGTGAAGGGATCGTCAACTTAGCGCTTCCAGATCTTAGGCTTACAAGGTGCGGACTCTATTCCTTGTCCTTCAAATATCTCCATGTAGATATTAGCAATGACCGCGGATACCGGACTCCCCATGGCTGCGCCGTCTCGTTGTTCGTAAATGGATCCGTTATACTGAAAGTATGTAGATCTTAATACGAAATCCAAGAGGTCCGCGATTTGAACAGGTGTTAGCGTCGTGCGGTCAGCCAGGTCTGCATCACTCTCCATCTTCCGTAGCGTGGCTTGTATGGCACCCTCGATAGGTACGTTGGTAAACAGCGACTCTACGTCATAGAAAAGTGCTAAAAAAACGTGAGTCGCTCGACTGATCACCACGTTATGCTAAAAGAATGTTTACACCTTACACCATCGATAAGTCCCTATACTACTAAGTTACTATAGCAACTGCGAACTAATAACCACATTTCAAAAGTGACACGAATACCATTGCAGGCAATATGAGCTGTTTTACTTTTTTCTGCCTCTTTATTTTTAACTGCACACATATTTATATTATATTAACAGCCGTTTTCTCTTGTTTCTGTGTCAACAGTTCTACATTCGCTTTACCAGGAGGTGCGGTTATTAGCGTTATAAGCCAATAACATGCCCAGTACTATTCCACAAACCCTGTTAAGCCTGTAAACGAGGAAGAGCAGGGGGGAAGGGGCAGCTAATAACTGAGTTTAACAGCCTGTCAGTTCTTTTTTTTATTTTTCAATACTCGTCTTCGGTATATGTAATGAATAGAGTAACATTACGTCACCCTTGCACCAAAAGCCTGGTTAAACCAGGGTTAACCGGGGTCCAAGCCTGGTTGAATCAACCAGGGTTTCCTGGTTCTCAAACCAGGCTAACCAGGCTTGAACCCAATGTGCAAAAAGCCTGGTTAACCCGGGTATTCCTGGCAAGCCTGGTTTATCTAAGAACCAGGTTTCAACCCAATGTGCAAAAAGCCTGGTTAACCTGGGTATTCCTGGCAAACCTGGTTTTCCAAAGAACCAGGTTAACCAGGCTTTAACTAGGCTCTAAAAAATTAGATAAACCAGGGTTTCCTGGTTCAAAAACCAGCTTAACCAGGCTAGAATCCAATGTGCAGAAAGCCTGTATCACCTGGGTTTTCCTCGTACTTACTAAGCTTTTTTTTTTTTTTTTTCAGAGTTAACCAGGGATATCAGGTTTTAACCCAGCTCTGAAAAGTCTACATGTAGTTAAACCATGGTTAGCATATTGAACATTTATTTTAAGAATCCACATGGTTACCAGGATTGTACAAAAAGCATGGTTCGAATTTAAATGCAAACAACCTCAATATTAATTAGCTTATTGCTGGTTTGTGACCGCAACGGGTCAGAGTCGGTTCAAGTCAGTTCATTTGGTATGAGACTGCAATGGGTCACAATCAGGCCATTGAGTACAACAAGTACAATTTGATAAAATGATTGAATTGTATTTGTCGACGCACATCGAAGCACAAGGCAGCAAAAAAGTGCACACACAGGTCATAGCTGCATCGTATTAAATGTGCTGGGCATGCTGGATACTATTCTGATGATCCAAGACAGCGCAGATTTGGAACAAAATTACAAAATGTAATTCCCTTTTTCTCAATTAATTTATTTTGTTTTGCTTGATACAGGCAAAGGTAGCCCCTTGATACAGGCAAAGGTAGCCCCTTGATACAGGCGAAGGTAGCCCACAAACAAATGACACGGGACACCTACATGTACTGTAACACCCGATTTAGAGAAAAATTTGGAAATATACATGAAACTGTCTACAATGTACATTATGCATCTGGCAGCTGCAACTGTCTTTATAACAAATTATATTTACATGTACATGTATGTCTTATCTGTGTCCATGTGCTCTTGATTGACCTGTTGTTTGACTTGCCTTGCACATCTACTGTACAGTATCTCTGAAAAATATAAACAATAGAATTAGGATAATTGTCCTACTATTACATGACAAAACACAATGTTCCAGCTTCACTGTACATGCACATGCAGCTCAAAAAAAGTGAAAAAGGTGCTAATCAATTTTTTTTGGAAAGAACCTCTGCAAATTACCAGAATCATAACAGTTACATTCTGTACTATTTCTCCACTTTATCCCTACCCAAACTTACACTATAGTAGGTATCAAAACAACAAAATAAATGGTTTCATTAAAAAAGAAGTTGCCAACATGTACCTCACAATCTCCAGCCAAGGGCTGTCAATATACCTGTACATGTAAAGTCCTGGGGTTAGGGGAATTCCACCAGGAACACTGTACTGCAGTTCTGAGCCCTGGTCACATACTATGCCATCTGTTCTTAATTTGCCAGATTTTTTTTTGTTTTTGTTTTTAATACTTCTAAATGTACCAGGAGTGTACATGTACAACAGGGGACATACATGTAATGTGGAACTGAACATCCCAAAAGAAACCAAAACCATACAATAACATGTACTTTTATTAACCCCTAAAGAGGTATAACAAACATGTATATCCCATTCACTTTTATATGGAAGTCCCCCCAGGGGTAAAGAGAACCACATTAAATAATACAAACTACTATTAATAAATTAAATAAAGTTAACTTAAGTACATATAGTTCCCCAGACAGAATGATAATGTTCTGTCTGGGTACTCAAATGCTTTAACAATAATGTACGTCACAAGTGGAGGTTGCAATTGGGTGCCCCTAGGAGACCTAAAGGCTGGAACTACATTGTACACCGGGTCCCATGCTCCACAAAGGAAGAGAGCCCGCAACCCAGTCACGAGTCACCCCCCCCCCCCCCCCCCCCCAAACAAAACAATAACAACTGCTTACAAACACAACCTCGTTCCCAGGGTCTCTCATCTTCCCGCCCCCTGGAGCGAGAGAAGAGAGACCCTGGTCAACTCTGGTCACGTGCGTCCCAAAATCTAGGATGTAACAAATAAAAGATTTGAGGGAGGGGCGGCAAAGTGTGAAATTTGTTCGCTCTAGCAGAGCATTGCAAATCAAAACAAATCCGAAAAGCGTTTGGTGGCTTCCGATAAATGTGAAGCGGCGGTCATCCGCAGACTTCAAAACATATCCACATCGACTGGTTTTGAGAGTGCAAGTTGCTTTAGGATCTGTAAATTAACAGTTGACGGCCTTATGCGACTACTGGCGCAATGAGACAAAATGATGATGAGATGAAATTAACAGTTGGGGAATTGTCACGGCGCTTGAAGATTTGTCGGCAGTATTAAAAGCTAATTTTGGACTCGCCACACAATTACAGTCTAATTTTATTACTGGACGCCGCCGCTAAGCTCGGTCTCGGCAGAAAATGCTTTTGATTTTGTATGGCATTGTTCCGAACTGAGATGAATTATCGCTAGCAGGCGATCTTCAAGCTTCATTCGACAGGCACATTAAATTGTCGCCGTCTGTTCTCGGACGATGGCGAAGTGGAAAAATATTTTGACATGCAGATCGACTCTATACTTTTATGTCATGTTGTTTTGTTCAACATTTACCAGTTCCAGTCGTTTGAATGTCTATACAAGATCTTTACATTTTATTGTTTAATTATACGCTTGTAAAATTATTGAACAATAACCATTTTAATCCTTGAGCATAATTCATTCGCTTTTGTTTGAATCGTTTGATTGAACCGTTTCCGGACATCAACGGACTCGCGCAGAGCACGAGCCACTGTGAAGAAAACGAGACAAAGTTACAAACACTGTCGACCCCTCCTTAGGAATATAATTGTCCAAGAGGCATGTGACCAGAGTTGACCAGGGTCTCTCTTCTCTCGCTCCAGGGGGCGGGAAGATGGGAGACCCTGGGAACGAGGTTGCTTACAAACACTGAATGCCACAAAATGCTAACTGCCAATAAAGGCTCACACTAATGCCAACAAATACTGTAACCTGAAATGCTAACTTAAACTACAAACCGTCATAGAAAAGCCACTATTGCAAGGGCAGGGGACAAGGCCAACAATGTTTGCTCCTCATAGTTAACTATGTTAGATTGCATTCAACTGCATACATGTATATGTTGTGGTTCAAATTTTTCTTTGGTTTAAAAATTTTCAAACCAGTTTCATTTTAATTTTCCTTTGTCTCAGATTCATCAACATAATCTCAGACAGGAAAATAAAAATTAAAGTAGCTTAAGAAAACAGATGTCGTTTAGCGGCACCAACGCTGGTTCCCCCGTGACACTGACGTCTGAGAAATGAGCGCAAAAATTCTGTACTTCTGTCATAATGGCTACCCAGATCTCGGTAGTGCTTCTGATTGGTTGAAACAAATTTCCTTTGTGACACGCATGGATCATGCATTGAACTGATCCTGCCTACATACATTGTATAGACTGAGTGAATTAATAAACTTGTTATTGTAAATTGGTTTCATTACTCGTTCAATAATCCGCTCCAGTGTTGATGCCGCGAAACGACGTCTGTTTTTTCAAGCTAAAATTAAACCGGTTTGAAAATTTTCAAAGCAAAGAAAAATTTGAATCACAACATATTTATATAAAAAATGCCAACAAAAGTAGAAGGGGAATCCTACATGTACAAATACAAGACTTTTTATTCATCTCAGTGTTTACAAACAGTCCCACAATGCAATTCAAAAAGGGTCTTGACCTGACCTCCCGCACAACCTCAAAGTGGCCAATACATGTACAGCAGATGCTAAAAGCACTGCCAGCAATATATGCAGCCCTTTGTTTCCTATTACATGACCAATTTAAATGTATGAGAAAATGAGCGATCACATATCGCTTACCTGAGCAAGAATGAAGTACAATTCAATTGGAGAGCACACAGTGTACATCAAGGTGGTTTCTTTAGACTTAGAGAACTGGTAATAACAGTAAATGGAAGACTGTTAGAAAAAAATCATTAACATGATTTCAACAGAAAATATTAATTCTATTATTTTACAAATACAGCTGAGGCTATATAAAAAAATAGAAAAGCAGATGAACATGTACATGTATGGAATTATGTGCAGTGCAGCAATGTGTTGCTGTCTCTTGGATCTTTCTAAAGCTAAAGATGGCAAAACAGTACAATGTAATTTGAACTTCCATGTGGGTCACATGTAGCTAATATTACAAAGCATATGGTTTCCAATATACTGTCGGACCTCTATTAAGCGGCCACCTATTAAGCGGCCACCCTCCATTAAGCAGCCACTTTCCAAAGTCCCGAATTATTTGTCAGTAAAGTTCTGTATACGATACCTCTATTCAACGGCCACCTCTATTAAGCAGCCGCGGCCACTTTTTTGCTGTTGCAAGTTTGGTATTTATTGTTTTTTACCTCTATTAAGCGGCCAGCAAATTATCTTTTCAAGCGAAATGGTGACAGATAATATGAAGGTGATAACTGATAACAACAAGAACTGCAATTTAATCTCCACTATAATGACAAGTCACAAGCCGCAATACAAAATAATGTACTTATCGACTACATGCTCTCTGTGTTAGAGCTAGAACTTTGCACGGACTTGAAATGCGCAAATACAGGGCACTTAATTTTTTGTTTCAATGATTTTTGCATTTATCTTCACATGTTCACTTTTCAACAAGCGTTTTGCTATAAAGATGCAATAAAATGACGTTGACTGCCATTTCTATCCAATTTTTATTGTACCTCTATTAAAGCCAGCGCCGAATTTTTTATTGCCAACTGCTTCACAAAATGGATGTAAATGTAGAAATTAGTTCAAGGACTGTTAATTTCCAGCTTTATGAAAATTAATAAAAGAGTCGAAGAACGATTTTCGTTGCACGTTTCAAACAACTTATGATTCTGCAGCGAAAAAAACTCAAGCGCATTTTAGATATTCCTTACCATATGGCTAATTTTTGGCGCGAAAACCATTTTCCCGCCCTTTTTCTGTTCTTAACGTTAACACGCTGTATTTTAAGAATTTTCCCTGTGCGAAATTTTCTTGCCTCTTATATTGCCATTTTTAATCAAATTTAGGTAGAACATTTAAAATTTATTATCATTTAACCCAATCTTTAATTTTTTGTCAACTGTACTATTTTCGATTAAATATTGTCATACCGCAAAACCCCAAGAGGATCCATATTTCCGGAACTTTACGGTAAAATGACCGTAATGGAGCGATTGTGGTCGTCTCTTTTTGTAAACAGTTAAATCCAGGTGTTGACTGTATATTGCATGACATGGAGTTCCAAACAGCTTGACGGTAAATATGCAAATTTCTACAATTTTCTTGCTATGAATATTACGGTGCCAGAATTTCTCTGTTTGCTTTCGGTTGGTAGCGCGATAGAAGTTTAAAGTGCTGAATTTCAGGATATAATATTAGCCATTTTTCCCTTCAAATTGGGAAAGTCAATTTTGTTGTGGATTACAGTCCGAACTAAAGCGTGCCCGAGGGCTTGCTCACAGGCTATAATAATATACTATTAGCATTCATTGTTTTTTCTACACTTCATTCACTCATTTTGCAAATGGTTGTCTTCTTTCTAAAAAAAAATCATTTTGATATATACTATTTGTATTAAAGCAGGGGTTTTCATTTATCGGGAAAATCCCACGCAGACGATATCAGTGCTTTCGCTGTTCCAGACCGTCCCAGATTGTGCAGATATCGGGAGAATCGCCGATCATCGCAGAAATCTGGTACGCGTCGGAAAAATAGCAACACTCCCGATTTTCGCGATTTTTCAACGACCATCCCAGATGATGGGGGGGATGTATACTATTGCGTGTTTTCAAAATCTGGGAAGGTCGGGAAACAGCGAAGGAACTAAGGAACTTCATTTGAAAGTTTTTCCATGATTGTGAGTATGGGATATATTTAAGGTCGGCCCACACGAGACAACTAGTCGCGGCGATCAAGTCGCCTGTAGTTATTTCTGACGAAGAGACTGGTTGCAGCGACTGGTTTGGTGTTTTATTTTTATTTTCTTTGGTCGTAGCAACTGGTCTCGCAAGCAGTACACGCTATGCGACTAGTTGCATGGCCAGTGCATACGAGGAGATTGCTGCGACTAGGCGTTCACGACCAGTCGCTTCAATTTAAACCAGTTTAAATTTCTGCAACAAGCCACTGCGACTAAATTTTGGTCGGCGCGACTAGATTTTTTTGCCAAAAATGAGTACTTCACACGCAAGCGACTAGTCGCGACGAACTAGTTGACGTGATTTGTAGGCGCGACTAGTCGCCTCGTGTGTGCCGACCGTTAACATCGTCTTTACTGATCGCTAGACTGCGTGTCGCCACATTGGCGACACGCAGTCTGGCAATTATCCGATCAAAGATTATTTTCGGTAAAGGCGGTGTTACACTAGGTTTCGTGCAACCTGTCTCGCAATTTTGTTGCGACACAAGTTGCATGGAAAATTGACCAGTATAACATACCCCGCAACAAACATTTCTCGCGATTTTTTTTTTGTTGCCGCAATCGTTGCGAGAAGTAGAAGTCGGTTCTACTTTTCGCAACGATTCTCGCCACGCCGCAACGAATTTTTCAAGCGTTGCGTAGTGTAACATGTTCCTGCAACTTGTGTCGCAACTTTTTGTGACTTTAGCCAATGAAATTGCTCCTTTCACCGTCGGACGAGACAAATTGCAAGAAACATTGCCTAGTGTAACACCCTCCAGGCTTCTTGTCTCGCAGCATCGCAACGCACGGTTTTTAGTTGTTGCGAGACAAGTTACACGAAATATTTCCTAGTGTGTAACAGCACCTTAAAAATCAACAAACATTTCGCTTCTTCAAGTGCTTGAATATTTTAAAAAAAAATAAACATGAAAACGTAAAAAAATGCAGGATGAGATTGTACACTGATTGTACGCTATAAATAAAAGAGATAAGTGGTCTCCGTTTTCTTTTGCTATGTGGACATTTATTAATCTGTAGAAAGGACCAGAAGGGAAAGGACGAATACCGTTCTCCGTTTTTAAAAGGAGGAATGTCTTTCATCGCATATCGGAATGTCTCAGTAAAACTTCCGCTTATGCTTATGTCGCTAGTGAAACTTGTCACGTGTTACGGTATTATAGAAATCAGCAAACAATTTCCTCAGTTAGTTGTTAGTTGCAGTATGCATTTTTACACAAATTGTACTCATAGAAATAGCAAGGCGATAATCAAGTTCGCTTTCAAACAAGGCTTGGAAGTCAGTCATGACAGTTTAAAAATAATTTACCATGTTGCATGCGTATCGCAATCTCGGCACGCTCTATTAAACAAGCAAAAGTCGAGCGCGCGAGAAAATCAAGCGATCGCGATTTGCCGACCGAGTCACTGAAAAGGGCAGCTAGCAGTCTATGCTCACGCATAAAGAAATATTTAGTATACATAACAGTTGTTTTTTATTTTTTTTTTTTTATTTTCGACTCATTTGACTAGCGCAAAGAAAAGTTATCGCACAATACTCGGCTTAACTGCCAGTGAATACCCTGCTACATCAACTATTAGAAGTCTACTTCAGGTGTACGACATTTCTCGTTCTAAAATTGTTTTTCTAGATTTCTCATATTTAAACATATTACCTTAAAAAACCCCAGGAATATCGTCGATAGTCAGTTTAAATACATTACCGACACCTCGTAACCGCGTACTTCGAAGCCACCTTCTAACATGTCTTAGACACTTGAAGTATTACTCCCGTCACATCTTCTTATCGTCCGTCTCACATTTTCTCAAAGGTTAACACCCATTATTTCTCAATTGAGAATATAGATAGTACCCGTGTGAAATGATCGTCTGAGCCGTCTCATGCCGTACGCTGTACAAAGGCCGCCATTTTGTTTGGTGGCCATTTTAACGTTTCTCTCTTTTAATTTGTTAAATTTCGTGAGTTATGAAGAAGTTCAAGCCAGTTTCTGTGAAAACGATTGTCCTCGGAAGAACTGGGAAGACCGTTTTTCATACCCCGTTAGCGGTAAGCTCAAATGCTACTGATTCTCAGCCGAATCAGTCGCCGAACCAAGGATCCTCTTCCCTCAGTGATGACCACGATGTTCTCCAATTTTCTCCTGATGAGGCTCAACTGTCTGCAGCTTACAGAAAAAACTACAGCTCTGTATTTGATGGGGAAAAAATACGGGATAAACTGTTCACAACAGCAGTAGAGGAAGAAACTCTACCGGAAAAATGTGTTTGTGCCGTATGCAAACAACGAGAGTCGACTGTGAGATGTCGGTACTGCAGCCCAAGGCAGTTATTTTGTTCGACTTGTCCTCATGATCTGCACGCAGAGAGGAATCAATTCCAGTATGTGATGTGTTAGTGCGAAGTATAAACTAGGTATCCAATGAAAAATTACGAAATCATCTCCATTTTTGCCGACCTTCAGATATGTAGAAAAAAACACATCAAAACTTGGTTGATTTCTGGTGTTTCCAGTGATTACTTATGTACCGGCATACCGACCCCGTTTTTCAGATATCAAAAAAGTATCACCTAAAAATTGGGTTGATTTCGGGTGTTTTCAGTGATTTCCTACGCACACCACACCAAATCATTGCATACTGACCCCGTTTTTGAGATATTTAAAAAGTATGATAGTTATATACCCCGCACAAACACATCGCATACTGGCCCCATTTTTAAAATATTTTAAAATTGTCACCAAAAAACGGGTACATATCCAATAATTAAATGCAATGGACCGCCAACGAAAATGCTGCTGACGGTGTACGTAGGATCTGTAAAAGATCTGACCAGCAAAAAAAACTAACACAACAAAGAATGCAATGGCTGGTACTACGTAGAACACTGTAGAAAAACTTAACGCGACAACGGCATGATAGAGTTCAAACTGAAAGCCAAGATGCAACCGTGGACAGCTATTTCGACCTGGTTGGGTCTCGTCAGCAAGGTGTTGCAGCAACAAGTAGAATGTTCAACCAGCACGAAGGCCAGTTGTCTACTAAATGCACGTGGTAATGACCTCATGGTGAAACTCAAATGCAAATGTCCGCCAATCACTGAAAACTCTCGAAATCAACACCATTTTTAGGTGATGTTGTCAAAATATCTAAAAATCGGGGTCAGTATGCGATGTGTGAGTGAAATGTTCAAAGAACCAGAGAATTGGCAATTGAGACAGTAAGAGGCTATAGAGCGGCAGTCATATCAATCTTATCGTCAGTAATATTTGCGAAAACTTTATTTCAGAAAATAAGTACTTATCCTAGGGCACAATTGGCACGCATCTATCGAACAAAATAATTACTTGCCTCGACTTGTGCCTTCGTCAAACCAGTGTCGATTGTCGCTTTTAGAACCACTTCCTTGTACGTGGTTCCCGTTCCAATCATCCCTCCTTCGTAAAACCGCTCCAAAATACCTCTCTGTACATCGGAGATTCGGGTACGTTTCGCCATTGTTTTTCCTCACGAAGAAAAACTATTATCTTACCAAATTGCACGTGGTGGAATTATTTTGTTACTCGCGGGCGAACGCGGATTACTCGATAAAGCGATTTCATTGGCTGTTCTCACAATGCTTCGTATCAGCGGCATGAGACGGCTCAGACGATCATTTCACTCGGGTACTATCCATATTCTCAATTGAGAAATTATGGGTGTTACCCTTTGAGAAAATGTGAGACGGGTGTCTCGATGTCCCATTTCTTTATGCCATAAAATCTGTTTTTTCGATGTCCCAAGCAGGGTATTCTGTAGTTATTTTCCGTATGGTCTTTGTAACTTTCCATTTTCAACGATCGCTTGCGTTAATTCTTCATCGAAACCAACAGTGCTAAACATTGAGAAAAGTGTCGAGGAAAAGGTTGTTGTTATTCACCGTGGTAGGTCCATTGTTCCGGCGAGTAGTTGTTACCTCAGCGGTCCGCTGTTGTCCCGTTCTCCTGTTGTTGTGTTTTTTGATCGTGGGCATCCATGCTTCAGGAATTTCAATTCCGCTATCCCTGTTGATGTCATTAGAGTGAAGTCTTATGTGGATAGCTTCTTTAACCCTACGTGTGTACCAGTGAGGGTCTCGGTCAATAAACTTAACCTCGTTCCAAATTGGATAGTAGCCGGTCTCGTGGGCGTGTTCATAAACAGCGGAGGTCTGGGTTCGGGCGAGTCGTATATCCCTGTCGTGCTCTTTGATCCTCTCCTGCATAGATCTCCCTGTTTCCCCGATGTAGACTTTGCCGCACTCGCGCCGCAGGGAATCCTGTACATCACGCCATCTTGTTTAGCCGGATCGACGGTGTCCTTTGGTCGCACCAAGTGTGACGGAAGTGTCGTGTCTGACTTCAAGACGGTGCGAATGCCTTGTTGTTCTAGACAGCGGCGGAGAGGCTCCGATACTCAATGGATATAAGGTAAAACGGCGGTGGATTTAAACTCTGCCACGGGATCTCTTCTTGGGGCTGTTCTTTTCTTTGTGATCTTCTGTACAAAAGAGGAGGGATATCCGTTAGAAACAAGTACAGATGACAGATCTTTCTTCTCTTCAGAGATTACTGGTGTTTTGGTCACGAGACGTTTCGCCCGGTCATACAGACACTTCACAATACCGCGTTTTACTGATTGAGCGTGGTGTGAATCATACGCTAAGTATTGATCACAATGCGTGGGCTTCCTGTATACGCTGGTGGTAAGGCGGCCGTCTGGTTCTCTACAGACTGACGAGTCGAGAAAGGCGATCTTGCTGTTATTCTCGGTCTCCATGGTGGAACGGATGGATGGTTATTGACTGTTAAGGTGTTGCAAGAAATCGTCAACTTTATCTCGATCCAGGATGGTGAAGGTATCGTCAACGTAGCGCTTCCAGATCTTAGGCTTACAAGGTGCGGACTCTATTGCTTGTCCTTCAAATATCTCCATGTAGATATTAGCAATAACCGCGGATACCGGACTCCCCATGGCTGCGCTGTCTCGTTGTTCGTAAATCGATCCGTTATACTGAAAGTATGTAGATCTTAATACGAAATCCAAGAGGTCCGCTATTTGAACAGGTGTTAGCGTCGTGCGGTCAGCCAGGTCTGCATCACTCTCCATCTTCCGTAGCGCGGCTTGTATGGCACCCTCGATAGGTACGTTGGTAAACAGCGACTCTACGTCAAAGAAAAGTGCTAAAAAAACGTGAGTCGCTCGACTGATCACCACGTTATGCTAAAAGAATGTTTACACCTTACACCATCGATAAGTCCCTATACTACTAAGTTACTATAGCCACTGCGAACTAATAACCACATTTCAAAAGTAACACGAATACCATTGCAGGCAATATGAGCTGTTTTACTTTTTTCTGCCTCATTTATTTTTAACTACACACATATTTATATATTAACAGCCGTTTTCTCTTGTTTCTGTGTCAACAGTTCTACATTCGCTTTACCAGGAGGTGCGGTTATTAGCGTTATAAGCCAATAACATGCCCAGTACTATTCCACAAACCCTGTTAAGCCTGTAAACGAGGAAGGGCAGGGGAAAGGGGCAGCGAATAACTGAGTTTAACAGCCTGTCAGTTCTTTTTTTTTTATTTTTGAATACTCGTCTTCGGTATATGTAATGAATGGAGTAACATTACGTCACCCTTGCACCAAAAGCCTGGTTAAACCAGGGTTAACCGGGGTCCAAGCTTGGTTGAATCAACCAGGGTTTCCTGGTTCTCAAACCAGGCTAACCAAGCTTGAACCCAATGTGCAAAAAGCCTGGTTAACCTGGGTATTCCTGGCAAACCTGGTTTTCCAAAGAACCAGGGAAACCAGGCTTTAACTAGGCTCTAAAAAATTAGATGAACCAGGGTTTCCTGGTTCAAAAACCAGCTTAACCAGGCTAGAATCCAATGTGCAGAAAGCCTGTATCAACTTGGGTTTTCCTCGTACTTACTAAGCCTGTTTTTTTTTTTCAGAGTTAACCAGGGATACCAGGTTTTAACCCAGCTCTGAAAAGTCTACATGTAGTTAAACCCTGGTTAGCATATTGAACATTTATTTTAAGAATCCGCATAGTTACCAGGATTGTACAAAAAGCATGGTTCGAATTTAAATGCAAACAACCTCAATATTAATGAGCTTATTGCTGGTTTGTGACTGCAACGGGTCAGAGTCGGTTCAAGTCAGTTCATTTGGTATGAGACTGCAATGGGTCACAATCAGGCCATTGAGTACAACAAGTACAATTTGATAAAATGATTGAATTGTATTTGTCGACGCACATCGAAGCACAAGGCAGCAAAAAAGTGCACACACAGGTCATAGCTGCATCGTTTTAAATGTGCTGGGCATGCTGGATACTATTCTGATGATCCAAGACGGCGCAGATTTGACACAAAATTACAAAATGTAATTCCCTTTTTCTCAATTAATTTATTTTGTTTTGCTTGATACAGGCAAAGGTAGCCCCTTGATACAGGCAAAGGCAGCCCCTTGATACAGGCAAAGGTAGCCCCTTGATACAGGCAAAGGTAGCCCACAAACAAATGACACGGGACACCTACATGTACTGTAACACCCGATTTAGAGAAAAATTTGGAAATATACATGAAACTGTCTACAATGTACATTATGCATCTGGCAGCTGCAACTGTCTTTATAACAAATTATATTTACATGTACATGTACATGTATGTCTTATCTGTGTCCAGGTGCTCTAGATTGACCTGTTGTTTGACTTGCCTTGCACATCTACTGTACAGTATCTCTGAAAAATATAAACAATAGAATTAGGATAATTGGCCTACTATTACATGACAAAACACAATGTTCCAGCAACATGCACATGCAGCTCAAAAAAAGTGAAAAAGGTGCTAATCAATTTTTTTGGAAAGAACCTCTGCAAATTACCAGAATCATAACAGTTACATTCTGTACTATTTCTCCACTTTATCCCTACCCAAACTTACACTATAGTAGGTATCAAAACAACAAAATAAATGGTTTCATTAAAAAAGAAGTTGCCAACATGTACCTCACAATCTCCAGCCAAGGGCTGTCAATATACCTGTACATGTAAAGTCCTGGGGTTAGGGGAATTCCACCAGGAACACTGTACTGCAGTTCTGAGCCCTGGTCACATACTATGCCATCTGTCCTTAATTTGCCAGATTTTTTTGTTTTTGTTTTTAATACTTCTAAATGTACCAGGAGTGTACATGTACAACAGGGGACATACATGTAATGTGGAACTGAACATCCCAAAAGAAACCAAAACCATACAATAACATGTACTTTTATTAACCCCTAAAGAGGTATAACAAACATGTATATCCCATTCACTTTTATATGGAAGTCCCCCCAAAGGGTTAAAAGATACCCACATTAAATAATACAAACTATTATTAATAAATAAAGTTAACTTAAGTACATGTAGTTCCCCAGACAGAATGATAATGTTCTGTCTGGGGAAGAGAGCCCGCAACCCAGTCACGAGTCACCCCCACCCCCCCCCCCCCCCCCCCCCCCCCAAACAAAACAATAACAACTGCTTACAAACACTGAATGCCACAAAAACGCTAACTGCCAATAAAGGCTCACACTAATGCCAACAAATACTGTAACCTGAAATGCTAACTTAAACTACAAACCGTCATAGAAAAGCCACTATTGCAAGGGCAGGGGACAAGGCCAACAATGTTTGCTCCTCATAGTTAACTATGTTAGATTGCATTCAACTGCATACATGTATATGTTGTGGTTCAAATTTTTCTTTGGTTTAAAAATTTTCAAACCAGTTTCATTTTAATTTTCCTTTGTCTCAGATTCATCAACATAATCTCAGACAGGAAAATAAAAATTAAAGTAGCTTGAGAAAACAGATGTCGTTTAGCGGCACCAACGCTGGTTCCCCCGTGACACAGACGTCTGAGAAATGAGCGCAAAAATTCTGTACTTCTGTCATAATGGCTATCCAGATCTCGGTAGAGCTTCTGATTGGTTGAAACAAATTTCCTTTGTGACACGCATGGATCATGCATTGAACTGATCCTGCCTACATACATTGTATAGACTGAGTGAATTAATAAATTTGTTATTGTAAATTTGATTTCATTACTCGTTCAATAATCCGCTCCAGTGTTAACGCCGCGAAACGACGTCTGTTTTTTCAGGCTAAAATTAAACCCGTTTGAAAATTTTCAAAGCAAAGAAAAATTTGAACCACAACATATTTATATAAAAAATGCCAACAAAAATAGAAGGGGAATCCTACAAATACAAGACCTTTTATTCATCTCAGTGTTTACAAACAGTCCCACAATGCAATTCAAAAAGGGTCTTGACCTGACCTCCCGCACAACCTCAAAGTGGCCAATACATGTACAGCAGATGCTAAAAGCACTGCCAGCAATATATGCAGCCCTTTGTTTCCTATTACATGACCAATTTAAATGTATGAGAAAATGAGCGATTACATATAGCTTACCTGAGCAAGAATGAAGTACAATTCAATTGGAGAGCACACAGTGTACATCAAGGTGGTTTCTTTAGACTTATAGAACTGGTAATAACAGTAAATGGAAGACTGTTAGAAAAAAATCATAAACATGATTTCAACAGAAAATATTAATTCTATTATTTTACAAATACAGATGAGGCTATATAAAAAAATAGAAAAGCAGATGAACATGTACATGTATGGAATTATGTGCAGTGCAGCAATGTGCTGCTGTCTCTTGGATCTTTCTAAAGCTAAAGATGGCAAAACAGTACAATGTAATTTGAGCTTCCATGTGGGTCACATGTAGCTAATATTACAAAGCATATGGTTTCCAATATACTTCCATACAAAGCTAAGGCAATATATTAATTCGATCAACTGATTTGATTTCATTTGACGAATCCAATAGAATGCAATCGTTTGACTCAGAGAATGGCTTGGTATGTTTACATGAAGTAAGACGCTTACATATGTAGGCTTCACTAAAGATCTACATGCAAGCTTACCGGTACAATGATGGGTGTTACGAAAACGAAGACCCTCGAAAACGAAGACCTAAGACCTAAGACCGGTCTTCGTTTTCGTAGTACGAAAACGAAGACCCCGTAAAACAGAAAAACATTGAAATTACAAGTTAAAATCAGCAAGGCTTAGTAATATTATACGACATTACACTTCACGCGTTCCTTCCCCATTTATTACGGCAACTACTTGTGCCGCGTCTGCTCTGGCTGCTATGTTTCGCTATGCGAGATAACTTGATTTGGTAGCGACATGGTGGGATAAACTTACCAAAATCCGGATATTCTTACGCTAGAGTAAGGATCCAGGATCGGCAGGCATTAATCGAACGCTTGCTGCATGCCTTTGATAAGCCAGGATTGCGTGACAGTATGAACGCGCTCTGTACAGGAAATGATCCTGGGTTTCTGCAAATAAATAATTTTTGTCTAGCGTATCTAGCGAAAAAGATTCAAACAGTCAGTAAGGCATGTCAGCTGTGAAATTCTCGTTAAAAAGTAAGCAGTTCTCTTTGCTAAGGACGGGTCTTCGTTTTCGTAGTACGAAAACGAAGACCCCCGGTCTTCGTTTTCGTACTACGAAAACGAAGACCCTAATATAAAATATCCGAAATCCATTGAAATTACGAGTTTAGACGTGCACTGAGCACCAGCAAAGGTTATTATAGATCTTAATACATTTGTACACTTCGCGCATGGTGTTTTCTTGCTCTTTTTTACAACTACTTTCGGTTCTCTGCTTTGTTTTCCTACGCAATAAGTGCAAAAGCGGCAAAGAAGTTAGCCAAATAAGCCCTAACATGTGTCAAGAGAGCTAGCATAGCGAAGGCATAGAGAAAGAATAATTCTATTAATGGCTAAACACAGCATGAAAACCTCCTATCAGTTAAAGAGATTTATATCCCAAAGATCAAAGAACCAAAGGGTCACACAATATCAAGCATGCAAAACAAATACATAATAGTGACTTGTCACAATTCCATTTTGGTGATCTAAGGGAACAAATATCTCGAAGAATTTCTTGGGAAAACTATTCTAAAGGCTTTTTTATACATTGCGACTAGCGGGAGTCGTGTTTGGCCTGTCACTTTTATAATACTTATTGCGTAGGAAAACAAAGCAGAGAACCGAAAGCAGTTGTAAAAAAGAGCAAGAAAACACCACGCGCGAAGTGTACAAATGTATTAAGATCTATAATAACCTTTGCTGGTGCTCAGTGCACGTCTAAACTCGTAATTTCAATGGATTTCGGATATTTTATATTAGGGTCTTCGTTTTCGTAGTACGAAAACGAAGACCGGGGGTCTTCGTTTTCGTACTACGAAAACGAAGACCCGTCCTTAGCAAAGAGAACTGCTTACTTTTTAACGAGAATTTCACAGCTGACATGCCTTACTGACTGTTTGAATCTTTTTCGCTAGATACGCTAGACAAAAATTATTTATTTGCAGAAACCCAGGATCATTTCCTGTACAGAGCGCGTTCATACTGTCACGCAATCCTGGCTTATCAAAGGCATGCAGCAAGCGTTCGATTAATGCCTGCCGATCCTGGATCCTTACTCTAGCGTAAGAATATCCGGATTTTGGTAAGTTTATCCCACCATGTCGCTACCAAATCAAGTTATCTCGCATAGCGAAACATAGCAGCCAGAGCAGACGCGGCACAAGTAGTTGCCGTAATAAATGGGGAAGGAACGCGTGAAGTGTAATGTCGTATAATATTACTAAGCCTTGCTGATTTTAACTTGTAATTTCAATGTTTTTCTGTTTTACGGGGTCTTCGTTTTCGTAGTCCGGTCTTAGGTCTTAGGTCTTCGTTTTCGAGGGTCTTCGTTTTCGTAACACCCGTACAATGATGCATTGATCGCATTCGAAGGCAATGTTTTTTTGCAAAGCTGTACCGATCGGGTCATTGATCATTTCGCAAGGCACAAAAAAAGTTTAAAGCTTACATGTATATGTGCAAGGAATCCTATATACTCAGTTAGTATAAATAAGGAAGGAACTCACCTTAAATTTCTCACGAGAATTCCAACATTCGAGGTCAGACTGCACGGCCGGGGCGATCGTTTCGCTACATCTTGCACCGGTGATCGCGTTGAGTAGACGGTGATAACTAATCTTTCTTGTACTAGTGGTAGCTTTTACAAGCAATTTGTCGAGTACATTCGAGGTTGAACCTCACCAGTATACATGTATAAAAGCTTTTCGTAGCCTTCAACGATCTTTGCTTTCAGCCCTTCGATTGGTATATACTCTGTGTTAGCACACCATATAGTCGCCCTCTATTGTAGTGCTACAGTGATGTTGTGTACTATATTATGTTGTATCCGTTTTATTGTTGTTTATACCCACACACCCATCACTGACCTTACCTGTCCTTATTCGTCCTTATCTGTCCTTATTCATCCATTTTTGTCCTTATTCGTCCTTATATGTCCTTTTCTGTCCTTATTCGCCCTTTTCTGTCCTTATATGTCCTTATTCGTCCTTATCTGTCCTTTGCTGTCCTTATTCGTCCTTATCTGTCCTATTCTGTCCTCATCTGTCCTTATTCGTCCTTACCTGTCTTTAACTGTCCTTATTCGTCCTTTTCTGTCCTTATATGTCCTTATTCGTCCTTATCTGTCCTTTGCTGTCCTTATTCGTCCTTATTTGTCCTTATACGTCCTTTGCTGTCCTTTTCTTTCCTTTTCTGTCCTTTTTCGTCCTTATCTGTCCTATTCTGTCCTCATCTGTCCTTATTCGTCCTTATCTGTCCTTTGCTGTCCTTATTCGTCCTTATTTGTCCTTATTCGTCCTTATATGTCCTTTTTCGTCCTTATCTGTCCTCATCTGTCCTTATTCGTCCTTATCTGTCCTTTTCTATCCTTATTCGTCCTTTTCTGTCCTTATTCGTCATTATCTGTCCTTTGCTGTCCTTATTCGTCCTTATTTGTCCTTATTCGTCCTTTGCTGTCCTTATTCGTCCTTATTCGTCCTTTTCTGTCCTTATTCGTCCTTATCTGTCCTTATCTGTCCTTATTTATCCTTATTTGTTCTTATTCGTCCTTGTCTGTCCTTATTAGTCCTTATCTGTCCTTATTCGTCCTTATCTGTCCTTATTTATCCTTATTTGTCCTTATTCGTCCTTGTCTGTCCTTATTAGTCCTTATCTGTCCTTGTCTGTCCTTATTAGTCCTTTTCTGTCCTTTTCTGTCCTTATTCGTCCTTATCTGTCCTTTTATGTCCTAATTCGTCCTTTTCTGTCCTTATCTGTCCTTATTCGTCCTTATCTGTCCTTTGCTGTCCTTATTCGTCCTTATATGTCCTTAATCGTCCTTATCTGTCCTTTTCTGTCCTTTTTCGTCCTTATTTGTCCTTATTCGTCCTTATCTGTCCTTATTTCTCGTTATTTGTCCTTATTCGTCCTTGTCTGTCCTTATCTGTCCTTATTCGTCCTTATCTGTCCTTTTCTGTCCTTATTCGTCCTTATCTGTCCTTTCCTGTCCTAATTCGTCCTTTTCTGTCCTTATCTGTCCTTTGCTGTCCTTATTCTTCCTTATTTGTCCTTATCGTCCTTATCTGTCCTTTTCTGTCCTTTTTCGTCCTTATTTGTCCTTATTCGTCCTTATCTGTCCTCGTCTGTCCTTTTCTGTCCTTATTCGTACTTATCTGTCCTTATTCGTCCTTATATGTCCTTTTCTGTCCTTATTCGTCCTTATCTGTCCTTTTCTATCCTTATTCGTCCTTTTCTGTCCTTTGCTGTCCTTATTCGTCCTTTTCTGTCCTTATTCGTCCTTATCTGTCCTATTCTGTCCTCATCTGTCCTTATTCGTCCTTATCTGTCCTTTACTGTCCTTATTCGTCCTTTTCTGTCCTTATCTGTCCTTATTCGTCCTTATCTGTCCTTTGCTGTCCTTATTCGTCCTTATTTGTCCTTATTCGTCCTTATCTGTCCTTTTTCGTCCTTATCTGTCCTCATCTGTCCTTATTCGTCCTTATCTGTCCTCATCTGTCCTTTTCTGTCCTTATTCGTCTTTATCTGTCCTTATTCGTCCTTTTCTGTCCTTATCTGTCCTTATTTGTCCTCATATGTCTTTATTCGTTCTTATCTGTCCTTATTTGTCCTTATTCGTCCTTATCTGTCCTTTTTGCCTTGTTCGTCCTTTTCTGTCCTTATTCGTCCTTATCTGTCCTTTTCTGTCCTTATTCGTCCTTATCTGTCCTTTTCTGTCCTTATTCATCCTTGTCTGTCCTTATTCGTCCTTATCTGTCCTTTTCTGTCCTTATTCGTCTTTATCTGTCCTTTTCTGTCCTTTTCTGTCCTTATTCGCCCTTTCTGTCCTTTTCTGTCCTTATTCCTTCTTTGTCTGTCCTTTTCTGTCCTTATTTATCTTTTTCTGTCGTTATTCGTCCTCATCTGTCCTTATTCGTATTTATTTGTCCTTATCTGTCCTTATTCTACCTGAACCGTCCATTTCTGACCATACCGTTTCTGTCCTTACATGTCCTTTTTTCTACTTATACATCGTTTTCGTTATTTCTCGTTCTTTTCTTTACTTAGTCTTCCTTTTTTATCCTTGTTCGTCTTTTTTGTAACTATTCCTTATTTTATGTTCCTACTAATCTTTTTCTTAACCATTTTCATTTCTTTTTTCCCTACTCGTATTTTTCAGTACTTTCTCGTCCTTTTTTGTTATTTACTCGTTCTGTTCTGTTTTGTTTATAACTGTCCGTCCATTTGTCGGTATATTCTCAAAAAATAAAAATAATTTTTAAGTCCGATAGTTATCCAGCTTGTCTGGTATATACTACAACAATTATTCACCTCAGTATCGGTGAAAGTGGTGGATATTTACCGAGCGGCGAAGCGGCGAGGTAACGTGAATTAAACAGGTATGAAATATTGTTGTGATTAATGCGTTATTACGTATATGATGCAGAAAGGTTTGTTTGTTGGAGGGAATGGGGTGGGGGTGGGGGTGGTAAGGGGGGGGCGGCAGGGTAGTAATAGGCAAAGCCCTATTAGCAAAATGGCTTGCGTTAGCAAGTACTGTTTTAGCTATTAATCGTTATTATTTTGAAAGAAGTCATTTGTTACATAGAAAACACTACCGTGTGGCACGAAATTTTCGCGGGAGTTCAATTTCGCGGATGGACGGTTTTAAGCGTTTCGTGGGAAAAAAATTTTCGCGAATTTGGATTTCAGACTTTACTGTTGGGAACAAATTTTCGCGGATAGGCAAGTTTTTGTCCGGTATTTCACGCTGTTCTGCACTGGTACATACAAAAATAGCAACAAGAGGTTTCATATTTTCTTAACATTTTGTTTATGTATTCCCTAACTAATAAATCCCACACTGTCGCCCATTACAACTCAAAGCTACAGCATACGGACGGTTCAGGTAGAATAAGGACAGATTATGTCAAATAAGGACGAATAAGGACAGATAAGGACAAATAAGGACAGATGAGGACGAATAAGGACAGATAAGGACAAATAAGGACAGATGAGGACGAATAAGGACAGATGAGGACGAGTAAGGACAAAAAAGGACGAATAAGGACAGAAAAGGACAGAAAAGGACGAATAAGGACAGATATGGACAGAAAAGGACGAATAAGGACAGAAAAGGACAGATAAGGACGAATAAGGACAGCAAAGGACAGATAAGGACGAATAAGGACAGATAAGGACGAATAAGGACAGATAAGGACGAATAAGGACAGCAAAGGACAGATAAGGACAGAAAAGGACGAATAAGGACAGAAAAGGACAGATAAGGACGAATAAGGACAGATAAGGACAGAAAAGGACGGATAAGGACAGATAAGGACGAATAAGGACAGCAAAGGACAGATAAGGACGAATAAGGACAGATAAGGACAGAAAAGGACGAATAAGGACAGAAAAGGACAGATAAGGACGAATAAGGACAGAAAAGGACAGATAAGGACAGATAAGGACGAATAAGGACAGATAAGGACAGATAAGGACGAATAAGGACATAAAAGGACAGATAAGGACGAATAAGGACAGATAAGGACGAATAAGGACGAATAAGGACAGAAAAGGACAGATAAGGACGAATAAGGACAGAAAAGGACGAATAAGGACAGCAAAGGACAGATAAGGACAGATAAGGACGAATAAGGACAGAAAAGGACAGATAAGGACAGCAAAGGACAGATAAGGACGAATAAGGACAGATAAGGACAGAAAAGGACGAATAAGGACAGAAAAGGACAGATAAGGACGAATAAGGACAGCAAAGGACAGATAAGGACGAATAAGGACAGATAAGGACAGAAAAGGACGAATAAGGACAGAAAAGGACAGATAAGGACAAATAAGGACGAATAAGGACAGAAAAGGACAGATAAGGACGAATAAGGACAGCAAAGGACAGAAAAGGACGAATGAGGACAGATAAGGACAGATAAGGACGAATAAGGACAGATAAGGACAGATTAGGACGAATAAGGACAGATAAGGACAGATAAGGACGAATAAGGACAGATAAGGACAGAAAAGGACGAATAAGGACAGAAAAGGACAGATAAGGACGAATAAGGACAGTAAAGGACAGATAAGGACGAATAAGGACAGATAAGGACAGAAAAGGACGAATAAGGACAGAAAAGGACAGATAAGGACGAATAAGGACGAAAAAGGACAGATAAGGACGAATAAGGACGAATAAGGACAGAAAAGAACAGATAAGGACGAATAAGGACAGCAAAGGACAGTGATGGGTGTGTGGGTATAAAAAAGAATAAAACGGATACAACATAATATAGTACACAACATCACTGTAGCACTACAATAGAGGGCGACTATATGGTGTGCTAACACAGAGTATATACCTCGATTCGATTGGCCGTTGGTAATTTGAGCTTAGCGGCTATGCGACCGTGCCTATGTAATCCCTGCTGATCACTGTATCGCAGGCGCTATTCACAGGCGCTCGACCGACTGCGCTCAAACTACGAAGAAGCTGAAATTATGGACAAATTTAAACTTTAACTAGCAAGAAAGTAAAATTACTCGAAGCAGATGAACTCCGTTTTAATCAAGGTATGATATAATCTTTAGAGCTATAAATATACCTCAAACTGGCACTCAAAACCACTGTTCTATGGTTGGCAGCCATTTTGGAAATCAGAGGCTGCCTGATAAGCTTACTTATAATTTATTTTATAGGCCATCTTTCCACAGGTAGTTGCATTAAACAACATGGAGTTATGTACATGTATTGCCGAACTTAGCGAACGATTTGGATCGGTAAACAAACAGAGTGTATATATGTAAGACCAGGACAGTGGTTTTGAGTAAAAGTTTGTGTGTCATGTATGCGAAGGAGAAATAAAGTCAGACAGTGTTACATGTACATGTATGTATCACTCGTTGTTTTTGTTTGGGACCAGCGCTGTGTAAAAATTGAACCAAAATAATAATTTCAATAATAAACTCACTTCATAGTTAGCCTTAGTAATCAATTTTGGCAATGGAAATATTACATAATTTTTATCTACATGTACAAAGAAATTTCTAAGCAGTCTTCAGGGGAGCATACTGCTGAAGTGCATTATGTATCTAGGGAATTATGCTAGGTATCTGCGGATAATGCTCGAATCGTACCAAATTATAATTCTGCAAGTTAAAACTACATACATGTACATTGTATCATTTCAGACAATCATTTAGTGCACAATGTATTTCATGCCTGTACTCATCAATAGCTTTTGCTCTTTTATAAAAAATAAACAGTACTTGTATCATGTATTTTGTTTGTGAAATGGTCACATGGTTGTCTTTTCCCTTATAATTGGTCATGAAAACATTTGCAAAGAAGGGTTGTGCAGGGAGGGAGAGGAAAAGAAAGGAAGGAGAGCTGGCCCAAAACTTGAATGCTGCCCCTCTGTATAATGTAACAACCCCTGTTGATCAAGTTGTCACCAAATGTAAATTACACTAGAATTACACTAGAAGTAGAGTGCAGACTTGAAAAGATAATCAGGAAACCTGTATCCAAGCAAAGCTTTTCAACTCAGAACTGAAAGAAAAAGAGAGTGGAGGAGAAAATAATGTTGCCTAAAGCTACAATAACATGTAAATCCAAAAGCCCAATTTCTAAAACATGTTGTGTTATCAAAGTTATGAGACATCACTGCAAGCTCTCCTTTCCTTCTCATCTCCCCTACCCCCGCTCCCAACAATGAAATATTATTGAACCCGTGCTGGCTTCTTATGAAGGTCTCAAATTTTTGTGAATATTCGGTATGTCTTGTGTACATGTACATGTAGGTTGAGCAAAAATACTTTTTCAGGGCTTGAAAAAAGTCCCGTCCGGTCGTCCTGGACAAGTAGATTTTTGTATCGGGCAAGTGACTGTCCCCACAAGCTGCTTGTGAACTAAGCTGAAATAACAATTTATAAAATCTTGTCCGGGTAAGCAAAACTTAAGACTTGCTTGCCCAAACGGCAAGTTTAAATTTCAGTTTTTTTAGCCCTGTTTTTAATGTGTATTCATCATTGTTTTCACTGGTATGTTGTAGGTTAAAATTATTTTAGTTTAAAATTATTTCAAACTAGGTTAATTTTTATTTTCCTTTGTCTGACATTATGTTAATGAATCTGTGACAAAAAAGATAAAAAATTACCCTTGTTTGAAATACATGTAATTTTAACCCAAAATAATTTTAACCTTTGCACGTTCTAACGAGGCTTGGACTAGGCTGATAAGCATGAATATGAAAGAATAATAAATTGGCCAACATTAATGAATACCATCTACTTACACTGTATTGTAAATTAAGCGCATTATCATGTAGCTGAGATACATGATTTACATGTGTTGTAAAAGCCATACTCCTTGTGCACATAGCTAGTCTTAAGTGTCAGCCACTTTCTTGCCCAACATCTTGTTGGCGCCAGTGAGATAGCATCTGAATTTGGACTGTCATAATACTGTCTGGCAATTTCTCAAACTAATTTATTCCAATGCTGCATGAAGTTTAGAAATCAGTGGCCAGTGCGTTTAATACATATAGTTCTTAATGAGAGTCACAAGGATCTCTGCTTCTATTAATGAAAACAACTGATTTCGTTTGCATGTTTAGCTCGGTTATTCTCCGAACCAAACTATTTTTGAAATCTGCCGCAAACATTTGGATGATACCATACAGTTTGCAGCAAGTAACTTGTTTGACTCTGTTACAGAATTCTTAAAAAGCACACACAGGAAAACCAAACAAAGTTAAGTTGGCATTAGCTTCTTTTTCTTGTATCATGTTGATGCCTCTTACATTAATTGGTACTCTGATAATTGTCACTTTTTGTGAGCAACGTCTTGCAAAACTACAAAGTGTACAACACAATCAATATCTAACTACCATTCTTGCACTAATCCCCGACATCACCAGACAGCATTGTAGCACTCAGAATTTAGATGCTCTCTCAATGGTGCCCACAAGGGGTTGGACAAAAAAGCTTCAGACTAGTAGATGTGCATGTACCTTAGGCTTCAGCTTTTCAGATTAGCTGTTATTAATGGTCTATATTTTGCACCAATAGCATTTCAACATGAATCAAATTACCTATTTTATTATTTATTTCTAAGCCTCTTGGTGTGTTACATTGTATATTCCAAAATTAAATTTTTGTATACATTTATATTCAAGATAACATCAAGTCACTTGAAAAATAGGAAGCCTGCACGGTTATAGTCTGGTCGTTGGGCATTTTGACCGGGAAAAAAATGGTATAAAGATGATTTTTACACCACATAAGCCAAATGTGCCATAGAACAACATATCCAAAATCCGCAAAAATCTCCTTTGGGGAAAATTTTTTATGAGTATTTAAATATTTTGAACATTTTTGCATGTTTTTGAATGGAAAAGGTCAAAAAGAAAGGATTTTATGGTGACTTTTGGCGGTTCATTCACCTTCATTGTAGAAAATGCAAAGTCTAAGTTGCTGAAAATTGTTACTTTATACATTATAATATATAATAGTCATTACCGCATTACCTCTGGTATAAGCACAATTCCCCCCCCCCCCCCCCCCCAACCCGGCAATAGTACAGTCCTCTTAAATAGGAGTGGGTTTGTACCCGGGAAAGGGCCAGAAAATGTCTGAAAAATAATTCTGGAATTGTTGATTGGCCCTGCATATTTCTAAAAGAAATTAAAAATAGTAAGTTTACTTTTAATTAACTACTGAAACACCATTTCTACATTATATGTGCCGGCATTGTCTTCGTTGTTGAGGGTAACCTCCTCGGCATTTTGACAACTTTCTCCTCTGCAGTCTCACAGGCTGTTACATTTTAGTCCATGTTTACGACAAGAACAACTGTTACTGCCACATGGATTTCTGGCAGAAAGTTTACATTTACATCTCACAAACTTCAGTGCTACATCCAAGTCTGTCAGGACTGGCGTTAATATGGTATCAGCAAGTTTCCAACCCCATTGCATCGGATCCAGGTCATTGGTTGTGAGCTTGAACCAAAGTATGACTTGCAAATGAACCCGCAAACTGTGAAAATATGCTGCTCTTTCACGGTAGTTGGAAGCTTCTGTAGATCAATTGGTGTTTTGCTTGTCGACACCATCTCCATGTATTTAGCGTGCTGTAGACTGCTCAAAGAATCATCTGCTCTGCCTCCATATAAGATAACATATATCCGGATACCAGCTTTGCCAATCTGTTCCACTGTCGCCTCAGGATTGGCCATCAAGAAGAATATATGCTGCAAGTCTTCTGATTGTTTTATCTTGTTCAAAAGACTGGTTTTGTCATGCCCATTTGATTCAGAAGTGGTGTCGCAACCACTCCATGCATGGATCAACAGGAGATGGGATGTAACTACTTTGCCAGCTTTGTTAACAAGGTCTTGAATTTTCAACACCTTCAAACCATTCTTTGATCTCTTTGCCTCTGAATGGAAGTATATATCAGCCATATTCTGGTTCCAGTGGTACATCAAGAGGACAAGTACATCCGTGTCATCAGTGCTACTACACTTACTTCCCTTCCTTGAATTGCACATTCCACTATCATTGTGTCGGCATCTCCAGCACTGTTGTGCCAGTCTGACCATCAGCTTCCAAGCATCAACTCAGCAACGCGATAAACTGATAGGTCTGAAGCTTGGTTACCATTGTTTCATAAACTGTTCCATAATACATTCGAAATTCGTCATTAAATGGTGCGCTCGAACTCTGCGCGCGCATAACAAAGGCGAATTGCTGTGGGAAAATACTTCAGTGCACGTACCTCGGTCGCGCCGCGATGTTGATTTTCTACTGAGAAGTGGGTCTAACTAGTCTCCTACGCAGCTGTTAGAGTCGCAAAGCAATGAGCCAATACCGGCTGGGTAGAAAACTAGGGTCTTACACGAACTAAACATAAACGAGCAATGAGCGCTTTTCCATAAAAGATTAAGATTTCTGAACGATGTTGAATTGCAAATTATCAGCCAAAAACCCTAGCGAAACGGAAACGCAAGTTTTAAACATTTTAAATGGCGGGCAAACTAACGTTGCGTGGTCAAACGAGCTTGCAAGTATAAACGCAAATTGTTCGCAACTGGTAAAAAAGCCATTTCATTGCAATCATACCAAAGGAAACTCACAATTGACCAAGCTCCCATCTGGCCTTGTAGCTCAGTGCAAAACGTGCAGGAGACTGGAGGGTCAGAAGGTATTCGTATTTGGCATTTACTTACACGTTTAGTGCCACCTGCACGCGGTGGGTGAATTCGTGCTTCTCTATGATCCTCTAATTAAGAACTAAGCAGGGATGGCGCATATCCCATTTTAATAAACGCAGCAATCTGGCGCTGTTTGTAGTCTAGCTGGCTTTGAACAAATCGCCTACTCCTACAAAAAAGCATTTTTTTTATTTTATTTTCATATTTACATTCACAGTCATGGGAAACCGTTGTGAATTATTGTATTAGATAGGACATATAGGCATCTACGGTATCATAGACTGCAAAAAAGTCCGTATTTTTGTGCGTCCACGCCGAAAAAAGGGTGAATCTGAATATGGAGAGTGAGACTGGAAAAAGACGCTCTACGGGGGCGCGAGGCTCGCGCATGACGTTTTTGCAGTTTAGTACAGTCAACTCCTGCGTGGTGGACATTAAGCACTTCATGACTGGCTCCAAGGAAAACGGTGAGTTTTGTTTAACATCGAGGTTCGAGGGGAAACAACACTCACTGTTTCCCGTGGGGCCAGTCATTAAGTGTTTAGTATACCTCCCAACTCCAAAATTGTAAAAACACAATTTTTTTGTGCTGCTGGCACACAAATATGCCGCACTACCTGATCACGTGCGAGTCGAAAGTTCAAGTTGTTGTTTCCCAAGGGAGTTAGTGAGTTTTGTAAACTTTTGTTCGCCCAATTGGGCGTTAGACTGTTTTGATCCATGGCACATGACAAGTTTTTGTCCAATCAAAAGAGACGTTTGAGTTGGGAAGAATAACAACTCGGTTTAACATACATCCCATGATTACGAACAGATATTGGAAGTGCTGGCGAATAAGATTTACTGAAAAACCCATCCCGCTATTACGGACTCACTACGTAAAGCTAACCAGTTACGCCGTTATATAAGTCTCAATAAGGCGTCCGAGGTGGTCCAGGCCGTTGTTATCTAAGGTCTTCCTAGCGATACCTCCATTACGATGATTATTTTAAATGAGTAGCAATGTAATTTAGATACACTCAGAGCCAGAAAATATTTCATTAAAAGTACGTTTATATTGATGAAAAAATGTTACCCCCACAGGGGCGGGGGGGGAGGGGGTGTGGGGGCTTTTGGAGCCCGTTCGACCTTTGAAGTTGTGTCGTTTCAAAACGGTTGACGCAATGACCACCAAATTTGGTGAATTTTCCTAAAATTTATCTGGAAACATTTTCACGTTAGCGTCCTTTGTTCACCAACATTGACGTTTCCATAGCAACCGCTTTTTAACACCTATGTTGTACAAAATTAGCATTTTTCGCTTTAATCAAGATTATTTCAAAGTTTTTCTTATTTAATTAATATTTCCCACATAATTTAGCGATAATTGATCAAATTATGTATAATTGTTCATTAATTAAGGTTAATTAACAGTAATTTTAGGAAAATATGGAATATGAAATGTCAAAATCCAGGATGGCGGATTTACTAAAAGTCGTTTCTCTCTATTTCATTATTGGTTCATATTTTGGATTGTAAAACATTTGCCCACAATAATCTAAGCTTTAGCAGTCCATTTGCTTTATTTTTCGGTATTTTTTTACCGAAATAAACACGTTTGGACTAATTCAAGATGGCGGACAATAAAATGGGAAATTTATTTCTAGTATATTACCTGTCTGTTTAATTCCATTATCTCTAAACATTTATTGTCAAAATATCATAAAAATGTCCTTTTCACTTGAGAAAGCTTTTTTGAATTCATTAGGTACATGACAAGCCATAATTCGCAAAGTTAACTGTTCCAATTTTTAAGAAAATGGACACATCACTTCTATGACGTCACATGCTGTTACCATAGCAACAAAGTGTAGGAATTCATTAACTTTTACTCCTGCATCAATATGTGAAAGTTTGGTATGAACGCTACCATTTGTTTCAGAGATATGCCTTAAAGAACGTTTCAGTTGGTTATTTCATTGTATATGACGTCATAATGACGTCACTGTTATTGTTAACAACACCCACAGTGTTGGTAAACATAAGACTTTTATCAAATAGGTAGCTGTTAAAGTTTTGTTGTTATATGTTCAAAATTGATGAAAATATTGATGAAAGACTGTTTTAGCCAAAAATCGACCATATGACGTCATAATGACGTCACGTTATGTCATTATGAGACCAAAGTATCTGAAGTTACTAGAATTGATGACAACATTATCCTGTGTAAATTTGGTGGCTATAGCATAAGCGGTTTCAAAGTTACATAGGGAGGGCTTCTGGAGCCCTGTCCCAGACGGTCAAAAAAAGCCCGGTCTGGATAGGGTTAATGCCAAACAATAAGAAATATTCAAATACATATAAAAAATTTTCCCCAAAGGGGATTTTTGCGGATTTTGGATATGTTGTTCTACTCAGAATTCTGCTTCGTTTGATACCAAAACCAGTTTTATACCATTTTTTTCCGGGTAGCACCTAATTTTACTCTTCAACGACCAGACTATTAAGCTTCCATAATACTTTAGCAAAAATACTGTATAGGGTACATTGTACATGTATGTGCTGGTATGAACTTGTTGTAGATGTATATTATTCTGATTCTGAATGCATGCTCCCCTGATAATTTTAGGTTTAACATCAGTTTTTTTTGCAAACAGTTAAGCGTTGAATTACATGTACATGTATAGGCTCTCTCTCTCTCTGTTGTCACGTTTTGTTTTTATAGAGCTCAGTAAAATAGGTTTGGTTAAATCCCTTATTAATTTTATGTTTGACAATGGGTTTGGTTTTCAAAAAGCAGGCCACTCAAAACCACCAAAATGTTTGAGGTCCCTCCCCCCTCTCCCCCACCCTCCTCTTCCTCCAAGGAATGTTAACACCTTGCTGGGGTTTGGTGTAAATATATGGTGTAACCAAGAAACGCTTGTTGGGATCCAAACTGTACAAACACACAGCTTGCTTGGATCTGAATTTCTTCAGTTTGTTTGCATGTATGTTTTGTGCAGTCTTGTTCATGTACATGTACATGGCACAATTTAGATTTTTTTTACATGTAGCTACTACAACACAAAAAGCCTTAAGCAATATTTTAAATATGGTTTGTCACATTTGTTTCAGGTGCATTTATGAAAAGAAAATTGAGTTCCAGATAATCCAAGCAGGGTAATCATACTGGCAGCAAATGCAGATAAGAAATAACACAGCATAATCCAGTAGATACACTGTAAACCTTTCAAGGAGTCATTTTACCTGAATGCCAATCAATCTTTATTTCCAAGTGTGGTTGTGAAGACAAATTGCAAACGTTAATGTTTCTACTTGTTGGCATTCTAATTACAGTGCCTGAGTACATCACAATGCTCACCATTTAAAACTGGATTGAATGTATTTAGTTGCAAGAATGTAAACAATAAAAATTGTATCAAGAACATCCTTGGAATCTTTCTTCCTTTTCTTTTGAATAGCTTTTAAATTTGTCAAATGTTCTCTTTTTACTATTTTTGGCATTCAAAGATACATGTAGCTTTTGTATAAACCAACACTTTTAGGCTTTTCCCATTTAAACCATGCTTGCCAGGCTTTTCAGTTGTTGATTTTTAACCAGGCTTACCAGGAAAGCTTGGTTGAACCAGGCTTGCCAGGCTTTCAAGGTGATGGTTTACAACCAGGCTTACCAGGAAAGCCTGGTTTAAACGGGCTTACCTGGCTTTCCTGGTTCGGTTTCTTTAGCATAAACCCACTTTACCAGGCTTTTCAGGTGAATTTCAACCAGAGTAACCAGGAAAGCCTGGTAAAACCAGGCTAACCAGGCTTTTAATTTCGCTTTTTTTCAGCTCAAAAGCCTGGTGAGCCTGGTTCAACCCGGGTTTACCAGGCTTGCCAGGCTTTTAACCAGGCTTTTGGTATACTTTTGGTCACTACAGAAAGCACTCAAACACCACTACAAAGATAAATGGAATACATCAAAACAATCTGGAATTTAAAAAAAATATCGCGTTCTTGCCAAAATATCTGAAATTGACGATACTATAGAAAAATTCATTGTCTGACGAGTAAATTCTGTGACGATCCGCACCACCACGCTGGGTCCCCTTGGTGCCCACCGAAAACAAAAAAAGGAATACCACGACCGACGGCATACACAAGTCCTTCCCCCAAACACACAACACGAAAGTAACAAAAGAAAAACCCTATAAGTTTTTAAAAATAACTAGACAAATTACTATAATTACAAATCACTATTTTAATCTTAATCCTACTTTTAAAGTCCAACTAAATTAACAAATTCTAATGAAGGAAAATAATAAAGGTCTAACTTAATTAATGAATTCTAATGAAGTAAAATAATAAAGTTCTTACAGTGTAGACGGTAATTAAATAATTAAACAGTTTGTGAATTGTTCCTTAAACCTTGCTCTTTAAATCTTTCTAGCTTGCGGTCCAAATATCCTCGTCCGTCTTTGCTTATCTTCCACTTCGTCCTTTCTACGTTAGCTTTCCGTCCTCTTCACGTTAACTTCTCGTTTGTCTTTCCCACGTTAACTTTACTTGTCTTCCACGTTAACTTTACATTTTTCCACGTTGACTCCCTGTGGAAAAAATGAGTTTTTTCCCTTGAAACAATACAGGAAGCCCCTGCCAATGATTCTTGGCGGTGAACAGTGTTTTCTCTTCTCTCAAGACCTATCCTCCGACCGACTTGACAAAACTCTCTACTCTTTCGACCTTCTTTTCCGAGTAATCAAAAATTATTTACACGTTACTTATATACTAAAAGCCTACACAAATCACAATGATAATACTCCATACAGTCATTTTACTGAATACAGAATACAGGCTAATTTAAAACAAAGGTAATTATAACGCAAATATTTTATACCATAAGTTACGTAACGAGGATTATCTTATAACAAAGAGGTTTAACAACATCTGGTATAAACATGCTAATTGCGACGAAAGCAGCGAACAAACATAATAAATAGTAGTAAACTTGCTAATTACAACGAAAACAGCGAATAAACATAATAAATAGTGGTAAACTTGCTAATTACAACGAAAACAGCGAATAAACATAATAAATACATGGGAAAAGGGAAAAAAAAAGACTTAATGTAGTTGATTGTATACGTGACACCTCCCCCTAAAGATGTCTATTTTGGGGAGAATACGATACAAAAATATCTTAACCACATTCAAGTCGCTAAATCTAGCATGGATACCCAGACTTTTAAAAAATGAAAACTGTTCAAACGAATCTTGGCTGTATATCCCAAGTCATCATTTTAAAAGGTACGGCGGACTAAACTTCTTACTTCGATGTAATTATGATAAACATTTTATTAAACAGATTGACCTACCACTTTTTTACAAAGAAATCCTTCTCCACATGATGGAGTTAAAACAATTGTATGGATATTGCTATAAGCAAGATTTGGTGCTATTTAATAATAGAGAAATTTTAATAAATGGGAAGTCATTTTATTACAATGAATGACATCAAAAAGGAATTCTTTCTATCCGAGATGTTTTAAATGACGAGGGGAAATTTCTCTCTTACCAAGAATTCCTGCAAAAATATAACATCAAGTGCAACTTTCTTCGATATTTCCAAGTTTTGGCAGCAATTCCCAAACATCTGCGAGAAAAAGCAAGCCAGACCTCGGTTGACAAACACATATTCGAAAAGAACAACTTTATATTTCCTCTGTCACCTACAGCCTCAATAAACTTACTCAAGATAAAAAGCAAAGATTTCTATTGGCTTATTACTAACAAGTCTGTAACTAAGGCTACTGGCCCAATGAAATGGGAACACGAAACTCAATCGTTGAATTTGAATTGGCCTTGCTACTTTAGTAAATTGAAGGTACTTTGTAAGGAGACTAAACTTAGAGAATTCTACTTCAAATTTCTACATAGAATTATCGCTACAAAGAAGGAATTGTATCATTTTGGTATTGAAAGTAACAAAAACTGCCTATACTGTGATGAAAGCGACTCGATAGGTCATACTTTTATTGACTGCCTCTCTTCCAAGTCATTTTTCAGTCAGGTCTTAACATGGTTTAACAGCGAACATGTCACCTCCTATTCACTTTCCACAGAAGAATTTTTATTTGGAAAATTTGAATTTGACAATGATCAATCAGCGTGTTCCGACGTCACACTAAAAAAATTAAATTACTGTTTGTTATTTGCAAAATATTATCTATATTCCCAAAAACTAAACAATAAACTTTGATGAATTTACGCAACGAATTGCCTTCAAATTTCGCATTGAAGGCCTTTCTTAGTTCAATCTCTTTAATTTTAAAGTATGCACTTAGCCCATATTTAACATGTCCTATTTTAAGAATATATGTAACAAAAAGTATTGCCCTTACTGCTGTATGTGTATCTTTTGTTTATGTCTCTTGTTGTGTGTGTGTGTGTGTGTGTGTGTGTGTGTGTGTGTGTAGTAAATAATGCAATCGCATTTTTTTCATTAGTGTTAACATAATATACCATTGTAATATACCATTATACTATTATTGTAACTAGATCTTACCACTCTTAATAAAGATGTGCATTATTAAAAAAAAAAAAAAATAGCAATGGGCGAGTAGGGATGGTACATTGCTAACTGACCACCACACTGCTGAGGACATCCACGTTACTACAATTGTTCTTACCACTTTTGTGTTCGATAATCATATCATATTCTTGTAATGCGATACTCCACCGTAGTAACTTCTTACATTTGTCTCGCACTTGGTTCAACCAAACCAATGGATTATGGTCAGTCTGGAGTTTAAATGTCCTGCCAAAAAGATAATACCTAAACAATTCTACAGCCCAAACGATACCTAGACATTCTTTCTCTGTAGTAGAACTTTTCTTCTCTAGGCTGAAGCTTCCTGCTTGCATAAACAACAGGATGTTCCTCTCCGTTACTATCTTTCTGGCTTAAAATTGCCCCAAGGCCTCTATTTGAAGCATCGACCTGTAAATGAATTCGTCATTCCAGTGGGGTGGTCGTAAAACAGGGGAACTTTGCATAGCACATTTTAAATACTGAAATGCTGATTCATGGACTTCTGACCACTTAACTTTACTGGGATTCTTACCTCTTGTTAAGTCAGTTAGAACGGCAGCCCTCTGAGAAAAATTTGGAATAAATTTTCTATAGTACCCAACGAGACCTTACCTGTTTCTTGGTCACAGGTCTGGGGTAGTTCCTGATGGCTTGAACCAAGGCTGTCCGTGGCTCAATACTGTCCCCACCAACGCGATGACCGACAAAATCAACTGTTGACATTGCCATTTTGCATTTGGAAGGCCGTGCATTTAGATTACATTCCTTTACAAACTTCCTGAGCATAAACTTAAGCGTGCCATTAAAGCGCTCGACCAATCCATTAGCTTCTGGATGGCAAACCAACGTTTTGATCTTAGTGATCCCCAGTTGTTCATACAACTGCGCCATGAGTTTACCTATAAAATTAGATCCCTGGTCAGAAACTAATTCATCGGGAATACCGACCCTGCTGAAATACTGAATAAGGGCACCTGCGATTGTTTTAGAACTAACATTTCTCAGAGGTATAGCTTCTGAGTAACGCGTTGCATAATCAACAATTGTTAATATGTACTTGTAACCGGTTGTCGTCCGCGGTAACTCTCTCCATCTGATGTCTCAGGTGCTTTTCCAAATGTACCATTGCGTACCGTATTGAGAGTCACATCTGATTTCTGGTCTATAATTAATTGATTTCTGTTTCGATCAAGAATGTTAGCTGGAAAAAGATTCTCACCTGTACAATCTTCTGTGTCGCTCAGGTCTGACTTCTCAAGAGCTTGTCCAAACTCTTTATCCTTTGAAAGATCCTCACAAGTAACGACGTCTGCATTACTCTCTGAGTTTATTTCGCGGGATTCATCTAGCTTCTTGTCCTCGAAAAGAGTTTCCAAATCACCTTCCTTTAAGCTGACATGTTTCACCTCTTTCTTGGCTAAACTCTTGATTGCAAGCTCGTTTTCTCTGTCTACCAACTCATCTGCTCTCTTCTGGGCATCTTCCAATGCTTTCTGACGTCGTGTCAGTACAAAAGCGTCACCTTGACCGGTGTTGACATCTGAAACATTTCTCTCCCATTGATCAAGAACATTTTTCTTGGAAAGAGTTTGTCCGAATGACGATCTACCAAGTAAACAATCAACAGGTAATGTGTCCAGCACACCCACTATTTCCACATGCCTTCCCTGCTCACTTAAAATCTCCACGCTTGCTAGGGGTACTACGAGACGTTCTCCCGCCGCTGTTAATACCGTAATCTTGTCCCCAGTTAAGGAATCTCGGCTTACATACTTCGTATGGACAAGGGTCCTAGTACACCCAGAATCTACTATCATCTCTGCAAATTTCCCGCCGATTTTCCCTTTAACATTGCAAGCTGGGTACTCTGATTCCGACGCAAGAGGGGTCATACATAACAAATACCCCTGTGAGGGATTACTTCGGCCCCGACCACAATTGAAGGACATATGTCCTAATTTTCCACATTTGTAACATTTATTTTCTTTTCCTGGATTCCTACTCCTAGGAGTGGGAGGAAATCTTGTTTGTGGAACTGGATTTTTCCTCTGGTTCGGTTCAAACGTTAAATTCTCCACTCTTTGATCTGTCTGTTTGTTGTCTTTAAACCCATGGCTTTAAACATATGGTGCATACTTACCGCCAACAAGCGGTCCTTTTCTCGACTATACATGTAAGTTAGCCAAATTGCCAAGCTCCTCAGCAGTTGTGGGTTTCTGCTCCTTTAGCCAAGCTCTAAGCTCTGGGCTTACCGCATCCAACAATCTCTCAATCATTATCTGCTCCAGGATTTTTTCTGGGTCTCCTGTTGCGTTAGCAACTGCCATCCACCGATTCAGGTACCTTCTCGTCCTATTTCCTCACTGAACGAAATCCTCATCTGGTTGTTCGCCTGATGTCCGAAAACTATATCTATAATGGTCAGCAGTTAACTGATAGGCTTTAATAATTATTGACTTGCTTTCATGGTAGTCCCGTGACATAGTATCTGGAATTTCCAAATAGATCGTTTTCGCCTTTTCAGTGAGTTTAGGCACCAGATTACCAACCCATTCATTCTCCGGTAAAGATTGCGCTCTTGCGGTCATTTCAAATATTCTAAATAATCATCAATGTCTTCATTTTCTCTCATTTCCCTGATTTTCATAAATTTAGGTTTCCTACTTCGAGACTCACTCACCTGGCGTCGTTCTGCGTCCTTGACTTCAAACTCCTGTTTTTCACTTCTTAGTGCCCTAAGCCTTTGCTCTTCTCTCATCGAACGCTCTTCTTCCTCATGGGCTTTCTGTCTTTCATACTCTCTTTTCTCCCTTTCTGCCTCGCGCTTTTCTCTTTCTGCCTTAATTTCTAACTCTCTCATTTCCCTTTATAGTTCTAACAACTTTAACTGCTGCTCATAACTAGGATTAAGTAACTGCTCTTCCACTGCTCCATTGGTTCCTTTGACAGGACTCTCTTCACCTAACATTAACTTATCATGAGTCCACACACAACACGAAAGTAACGTAAAAAAAACCTTTAAGTTTAATAACTGGACTTAACCCTCGAACGTACAAGGGGGTGCCACCCCCCCCCCCCCCCCCCCCTTAAGGTTTATCTCCGATATTTTCAAGACCATTTAAGATTAGCACATGTTGTTTTCAGTAGCTGTTCATTTATCCTTGAGACACATTTTGGCAAAGTTTGGTGACAACCAGTTGCTATGGTAACGAGATATGACGTCATAAGTAACATGTGGTCAAGTCATTTTTGAACAAAAATGCATGTTTTTCACCTTTTTTCAGCGAAAAAACATATAAAATGCTACCAAAAGCATCAAACTGTTTAATTGTATGTCATTTTACAACTCTAGCAAACAATATTTACAATTTCCGCATTTTCCCGATAAATTTGAATTTTTAGTGAAATCCAAGACGGCAGCCGTCTTGGCAGCCATTTTGGATGACGTCACGGACGCCCAGCAGCGTTATTTACCTTATCTTGTATAGCACATTAGATATAAAATATTTCCGAAATATTGCAACTTATCGCAAAAACCCAAGAGGGGGGGGGGGGGGGGGGGGGGGGGGCTTGTACCACGGTTGGGGTATACGTTTGCGTGTACGTCCGAGGGTTAAATTACTATAATTACAAATCACTATTTCAACGTTAATCCTACTTTTAAAGAGTCCAACTAAATTATCGAATTCTAATAAAGTGAAATTTGTGAATATTAAAGTTCCTTAAGTATAAACGGTAATAAATAATTTAATAGTTTGTAAAATGTTCCGTAAAGGGACACTGTCACCTATTTTTAGTATCACTTTGAAAAGCCAAAAATCATATTTGTTTCAATGGAAACCTTAAAATAATGGTCCAGTTTTGTAAACAAATACTCTATCAGTGCACAGAAACTTTGTATTCGTTATCTTTGGCTGCAGATGGCCAGGATGTAAATGGATTGCAACTTGAAAAAATTTGCCAATTTTTTCAAGTTCCTCACAAGAGTCGTGGACAAATCGCAGAAAAACTTGTTATGGTTTGTTCTTCCTTGAAGAAATCACTTGAAACTAGTATTCGTTATCTTTGGCTGCGGATGGCCAGGATGGAAATGGAATGCAACTTGACAAAATTGCCCAATTTTTTCAAGTTCCTCCCAAGAGTCGTGCAAAAATCGCAGAAAAACTTGTTGTGGTTTGTTCTTCCTTGAAGAAATCACTTGATATTATCTTCTTGGTGTTCTAAAAGCAATTTTATGTTTGAGCAAAGGCACTTTGTCTTATTTTTAGTGTATTTTGACCAAAACACAGCAAAATTTGCGTGACAATGCCCCTTTAAACCTTGCTCTTTAAACCCTTCTAACTTGCCGTCCAAATGTCCTTGTCTGTCTTTGCTTATCTTCAACTTGTTATCTCCAACTTGCTTACTCTACGACTCGACCACCTGCAACTCGCTCTACGTTAGCTTTACGTCCTCTCCACGTTAACTTTACGTCCTCTCCACGTTAACTTCTTCTCCACGTTAGCCCTTCGTCCTCTCCACGTTAACTTCCTCTGCAAAGGGAAGGAAGCCCCTGCCAATGATTCTTGGCGGTGAATCGCGTGCTTTCTCTTCTCTCAACCTCTATCTTCAGTCCGACTTGATACAACTTTCTGCTCTTTCGACTTTCTTTTTCCGAACAATCAAAAATTGTTTACACGTTACTTATATTCTAAAAGCCTACACGAATTACAATGACAATACTACATACAGTCGTTTACCAAACATAATAAATAGAAGTAAACTTGCTAATTGCGACGAAAACAGCGAACAAACGAAATATATACATGGGAAAAGAAAAAAAAAACTTAATATAAATGACTGTATACGTGACACGGTGACAGAAAAGGAAAAGATTGCAGCAATCAGGAACGGAAAAGCAGGATTTAAACTGACAACAGCAGAAATTCTTTTGGACCTGGTTTTACAGTAGTTGCCATTACTGCATATGCCGTCACAACAGTATTCCTCCTTCGTAAGTCCGCAATCAGAGTCGGTCGTACAGGGACTGAAGTCAATGCAATAAGTCATGCATTTCCCATTACAGCAGTGTTCATCTCAAATACAATGGGAGTCTGCCTTGCAGCTTTTCCTGAGGCAGTTTGATCCTTCCACGCACTTATGGCTGCAGCAACTTTCACCTTTTGCTGAACATTTCGGATAAAAACACAACTTGAACCTTTCACGCAGATATTGTCACAACAAGATTCGCTGTTTGAAATGTGACAGTAACTGCAAACACTGCTTCAACATTTTTCACAGAACATTTCATATCGGTCTCACAGAATAGTCCAAACAACTTGATCTCTTCACACACACAAATTCGCAACAACTTTCTCCGATAGCCAACAGTCCATATAGTTCCCATAAAACATCCTAATCGCCCAGTATAAAAACTGAGGACTGCGGACTGCGGACTGCGGACTGCGGACTGCGGACTGCGGACTGCGGACTGCGGACTGCGGACTGCGGACTGCGGACTGCGGTGAAAAACGCGGCGGACTGCGGACTTCGTACTCAGTATAAGATATCCTATTGCCCATGATTTTATACCGTATTTTACACCCACTCCGCGTTTTATATGTAGTCCGTGATTCTCAGTCCTATTTTTATTCCCTAGTCCATATTTTGTATCGTCCTCTCCACGTTAACTTTACGTCCTCTCCACGTTAACTTCTTCTCCACGTTAGCCCTTCGTCCTCTCCACGTTAACTTCCTCTGCAAAGGGAAGGAAGCCCCTGCCAATGATTCTTGGCGGTGAATCGCGTGCTTTGTCTTCTCTCAACCTCTATCTTCAGTCCGACTTGATACAACTTTCTGCTCTTTCGACTTTCTTTTTCCGAACAATCAAAAATTGTTTACACGTTACTTATATTCTAAAAGCCTACACAAATTACAATGACAATACTACATACAGTCGTTTACCAAACATAATAAATAGTAGTAAACTTGCTAATTGCGACGAAAACAGCGAACAAACGAAATATATACATGGGAAAAGAAAAAAAAACTTAATATAGTTGACTGTATACGTGACACGGTGACAGAAAAGGAAAAGATTGCAGCAATCAGGAACGGAAAAGCAGAAATTAAACTGACAACAGCAGAAATTCTTTTGGACCTGGTTTTACAGTAGTTGCCATTACTGCATATGCCGTAACAACAGTATTCTTCCTTCGTAAGTCCGCAATCAGAGTCGGTCGTACAGGGACTGAAGTCAATGCAATAAGTCATGCATTTCCCATTACAGCAGTGTTCATCTCAAATACAATGGGAGTCTGCCTTGCAGCTTTTCCTGAGGCAGTTTGATCCTTCCACGCAATTATGGCTGCAGCAACTTTCACCTTTTGCTGAACATTTCGGATAAAAACACAACTTGAACCTTTCACGCAGATATTGTCACAACAAGATTCGCTGTTTGAAATGTGGCAGTAACTGCAAACACTGCTTCAACATTTTTCACAGAACATTTCATATCGGTCTCACAGAATAGTCCAAACAACTTGATCTCTTCACACACACAAATTTGCAACAACTTTCTCCGATAGCTAGCCTGCGAGCAAGCTCTCGGGTTCGGGTTTGGAGTTTTTTTGGGGGGGGGAGGGGGTGGGGGAGGGAAAGGAATGAGAGCTTGCAACGATGTCTCGGAAATTTGAATGTTTAACCCGTGAAAGCTAGCGGAAAATGCTGATTGGTTGAGATTTAATTGGATAACAACGTCATCATTCTTCGCGCGTCGTGCGCGATCAAGAAAACAAAATCACGGAGAGCGGGGGAAATTTTATTCATAAAGCGTGCGAGAATTTTTCAAAATATGTGAAGTTTCCTTCCGAATTGAAACCCGGGCAACGTCAAGCAGTTGAAGCACTACTTAAAGGCAGTGATGTCCTCACTGTTTTGCTGACGGGCTATGGCAAAAGCTTTATATTTCAACTGTTTGCTGCCGCGGCTGCAAATTGAAAGGAGGCAGCATCAAACAGTGTTGGTTGTCTGTCCGTTACAACGCATCATCGACGACCAGGTAGCAGAAGCCAGAAGTATTGGAATGTCTGCGGCTTCTGTTGCCGATGTATCTAATGAAGAATTAAGATCGGCGAAGTTTCAGCTTTTGTTTGGGTCAGCCGAGAAAATTATCGACCAGCATTTGTGACCTCTCACGCTGAAAGTTAACGGGAAAAAATATTCAACCGTTCAAACGGCGGCTGTTAAACGTTTAAAAAAATCTTCACCCTTTCGAACGGCGAATGTTAGTACCCGTTTAGATGATTTAGATTTCCAGCCATTTGAACAGCTATCGAAAGAGCTCTAGTGTTTTGGCCGGTGTTTTTTTGTCCACCACGCAATTTGCATATGTTCGAAAGTAATTTGAAACCTTTTCAATAAAAAACATCTCGCGATTCACAAAATTATAAACACGCTAGCGAAGTTTTAACGAAGCTTTACAATATCTACAATATTAAATCGTTTGGATCTTCTGCTTTCGGTTTTCTCCCTTCACAGATCTATATTATATTTGCCATACTTGCTGCGAGCAAGTTCCGTTTTTTTTTTCACGTGGACTGTTACATGTTTGTTGACATTAACGCTCGTTTCCGGTTTGCGCTGATTGGCCGAATTCTGACAGCTCGGACAGCGGGAAGCCACGGGAAGTATTGGGGGCGGCATTCAAATTTCTGAGACATCGTTGCAAGCTCTCGCTCTCCGCTCTCTCAAACCCCGAGCCCGAGAGCTTGCTCGCAGGCTATCCGATAGCCAACAGTCCATATAGTTCCCATAAAGCATCCTAATCGCCCAGTATAAAAACTGAGGACTGCGGACTGCGGACTGCGGACTGCGGACTGCGGACTGCGGACTGCGGACTGCGGACTGGGGTAAAAAACGCGGCGGACTGCGGACTTCGTACTCGGTATAAGATATCCTATTGCCCATGATTTTATACCGTATTTTACACCCACTCCGCGTTTTATATGTAGTCCGTGATTCTCAGTCCTATTTTTATTCCCTAGTCCATATTTTGTATCGAGTCCACAGTGCGTATTCCAGTCCTCTTTTTGTACTCTAGTCCATGTTGTACCCAGTCCGTAGTGCGCATTCCACAGTCAGCAGTCCGCGTTCTATACCCTAGACCATATTTTATATCCAGTCCGTAGTTCACAGTCCGTGCTTTATACTGACCGCATCCCAATCGACGTAATGTGTTGGTACAAGTTGTAACACATTTCACCGCTATAACAATCTTCATTGCAGTCACATTAGTGTCCCAAACAATATGACCCGTCGATGCAATCACCATAACAGCAAACTTGATTCATGTCACAGTCTGTGCACCGACTATCACTCACAGCAAACAAGTAAGGACGAAGCAGCAATTTCCATCGATAGAGCAGATTTCAATTGAGTATCGAAAGTAATTACACAATTGCTTTGGTTTTGCATTGCTACGCTTTGTGATTGGCTAAAAAATATCGCGCCACTTTCTCGACCAATCAGAAGTAAAACGAAAACCAATCGTGACTTGCTCGCACGCGTTTTCCCGCGCTTGGCGCCGGCGACATGTAATTCCTTCGATCTCTGATTGGTCCATTGGATTGTTTACGACTGCTGTGATTGGTCAGAGTAATTACTTTGGTTTTGATTTTACGACACTCAATTGAAAACTGCTCTATCACGAGTTTAGTGGAAAGGAGAAAAGCGCTAGAAACTGTGAATTTAGCCATTCTATCCGATATTCAATGCAAGTCTCGGCCTGTTGTGGTGTCGACCTCGTGGTGTTGCTATGATTTATTTTCATATTGTAATTACATAAAATTTGTATCATAGTTTTCCTTTCTACACTTGATAAGCATATCATTTTATCTGTGATTCATTTATTTTGCAACTGACGATAGGTGTATTACATCTGAAACATGTTTTCTCAATTTAAATTTGTCGATGTCTTCTAAAGGAAACCTATCCAAGGTTCACAAGTAACAAAAAGAATACTCTATGTGAGGACTGAGCACCTCAAAAACCATACCCTATCCCGCGGCACATACCTGTATAGCTTACATATGGGAGTACCGCCCCCTCCCCCTCCCTCTCTCCCTCCCCCGTTGGAAAATCTAAATATAATAACAAAGTAAACAGAGAAACCACGTATCTCTTTCTGTGGTTTTATTTAACATATTAGAAGATAAACAGCATTGCCCTATATGAAGCCATGCACTATACTGTATCGTATGCAACAACAAACGTGGTCATTCGTACGAAGGTTTACAATCACAGTTAGTGTATAACAGTTTACTTCCGTTGCGCTCTATCACTGCTACAAAGACATTACCAACTATAGTGACTATAGTCAAAGCGAAGTTTAAGAGTGACTTTCCCTAAATACCAACTATAGCGTGCGAGATAGAAAAATCGAAATCGCCCAAACTTTGCCACAATAAAGACCTTAGAAAACTATTTTAGAAAATATAGCTTTCAGCTGTTTTGGATTTATATATTCCAAGCAGGACAATATTTTAATATTTACTCTTGCCAGAGGCCTCAGACAGGCGAAAAATGCCCTTTTTAGTTGGCCTCGTGTGCAAAATTTAAAAGAGGCTGGATCACTATTTCACTACATAGAATTCAGCGATCCTTTCTTTACCTTTTGCCGTTATTAGAATGTAATAATATTTCAACTACAATTTTTGAGCATTTTTTAAGTTACCGTTAGAAATGGTGTTTTTAAAAGTGTCAAAATTGGCTAACTTTAGAAACAAAAATCGCTATCTGGTACATGGATTTCGAACTCAAGTTAACATTCTAATAAAACAGCAACTCTAGTTCTATTGAAATACGAAATAAAATTTTGGGGCAATTAAAACTGCAAAATTTGACAGCCGAAAATATTCACGCTACTTGATCGAAATTGGAGAATGTTGACTATCAACAACAGTCGTATCGCCCGCCGATAAAATTGAATTGCCCTAGTGTTTTTGTATATTTTCTTCAATGAGACCTTTCTCGTACCACTTTATGGCCATATTTAGCAGTTTTCCTGGTAAAAAGCATCCTCTGTGGCTCCGAAAAAGTTCTATTCCTTTAGTCGTTTCTCATGCAAATTAAGACAAATCGCTATACTTTGTTTACAACCAAGAATTATCGCCGATAAACCCTTGTGAATCTCTTCATCTTCACTACTTTCTTAGGGCATTTTCTTATATGATAACATAAGACATAAAAATAAAACAAAACGAAAGTAAAGCGGGACTCACCTTTGATTTCTTTGGGTCGAGAACGATACAAGAACGTCGAGAAAACAAAGTCCGTTCATCGCCGAGCCGAGCATGACAGGCACCGTGACAAGTTTTACTAAGTCCCAGGTCACCAGCTCTGTCACGTCAACATTTCGTACATCGAAGGTGGAAAACGAGTAGTCTCCTGAGCTACTGTCTAAACATTTATTAGTAAAATTCTTGGCAACGTAAATTTGTTTAAAGCACGTAACATTGAATTCATTGCAATAACTGTGAGTCATTCTTACAACTGTGAGTTTTGTGCTGCTGCACTTGTCTTACTATTAGTTTCTGGTACCCCAACAAGTTTTATAGGAACACCTTTGTTTCGGAATTTCGTCTGCAGCCAGGGTTCTCAATATCAAAAAAGTTGATGGGGAACCTTTACTCCAGAACAATAATCTAACTAATTCTTCGGTGGTATTGGTTTACTTTGTTGAACATCAACTTTGGAGAGAAATGTGTAATCAGAATAAGAATTTGCAGCCAAAATATGCTTGGCATGATCTTCCAACCATACTGTATAAATTGAACAATTTTTGTTTCTAAAACACGCCAGATTAAAATCGCGAAATTTCGTTCTTTTCATTTTTCGAGAGGGGGGCAATTCTTGAAAGGGGACAAAAAAGAATCGCAGGCTTAATGGTTTTTGAATATTTCGTTCCCAAATAATAAAATCCTAAGCCGAATCCCCCTCACAACAGTTGCATGCTTTTATAAGGTATGTACGCTTTTATGCAACCATCCTTTGGACAGGAAAATAGTGGATTTGCCGCAGAATCCATTTCGGCTTTTACAGAAACTTCTTCGTCGACCTCTACAATCTTCAAAACCACCTCGTTTTGAGAGCCAGTTTTCTTCTGGGGAATTTTCGGTGTAATATCATTGCCAGTTTAAACGGAAAGAAAGAATGTAGAGGTTTATGTAAACGCCGACTGGATTGCCCCACGCCCCGGCGGTAAATCCACCATTTTGGAAGGTTGGGAGCTTTATTGTTCTGGAGTAAAGGTTCCCCATCAACTTTTTTATTTCAATAGAATTAGAGTTGCTGTTTTATTAGAATGTTAACTTGAGTTCGAAATCCATGTACCAGATAGCGATTTTTGTTTCTAAAGTTAGCCAATTTTGACACTTTTAAAAACACCATTTCTCACGGTAACTTAAAAAATGCTCAAAAATTGTAGTTGAAATATTATTACATTCTAATAACGGCAAAAGGTAAAGAAAGGATCGCTGAATTCTATGTAGTATCCAGCCTCTTTTAAATTTTGCACACGAGGCCAACTAAAAAGGGCATTTTTCGCCTGTCTGAGGCCTCTGGCAAGAGTAAATATTAAAATATTGTCCTGCTTGAAATATATAAATCCAAAACAGCTGAAAGCTATATTTTCTAAAATAGTTTTTAAGGTCTTTATTGTGGCAAAGTTTGGGCGATTTCGATTTTTCTATCTTGCACGCTATAGTTTAGGGAAAGTCACTCTTAAATTTTCTTTTCTTTAACATAAGGAGAGACAAATTATAATCAAAAATAATATCCTGCTAAAACAAAGAACCCCCATCACGTTTATTGATCTCATCACGTCATTTCGTAATATTGTACACCAGTTTCAGTTGTTTGAGTTATTTTTGCCATAAGGCACTCAAGAAATTATTCAAATTAGTAGTTGTGAATGTTTTGCTGTATTTTGATTATAACTCATTGATATAATACCTAATTAGTGATTTGTTCTAAAAAAGTCATGTTATTATATATTCGTAATCTTACGACCTGTTTAAAGATTTGTTAAAAAAGGGAAAAGAGAAAAATTAATGATCACATGATTGAACAAAAAAGGCGAGAAATTTTCGGATTGTCGCGGTCGCAGTGTTTCCTTGCGAAGATGAATGAAAGCTGGTTCAAAGTTCAACCGCTCGACAAGGAGTGAATGAAAGAGCACAATTTTCGGAAAATGCCTTTTATAGCGGAGCTCTCGAGGGACAATGCTTGACCAAAATTCCATTAAAAACGGTAACATAAGAGACACGAAAATTTCACACAGTGTTTACATCAAGAATATGAAAAAGGAGGGAAAGTACGGGCGACCGATAGGTTTTCGCGCCAAAAATTCGCCCTGGTTGTGCAATAATAATGTTTTCTATTCATCACTAAATCAATTCATTTTACCTAGCAAATAATATATAGTTCTTAATCGCTACAATAATCGCGAAAAGCTTTTTAAATAGGTAGATTTAAACAATCCTTTCTACAAACAGAAACGTCATTCTAAATATTTATCCCATAAGCAAATTAAAAGCATAGGGAAAACATTATTGGCGACAAGAAACCATGAAGAAACAAGTTTATGAACGTATTAAAGCTGATTTAGCGATAAGCGGTGCACTTGCAGAAACCAGCTTAATAATAAGATAAAAATACTGCAAAAGGATCGAAAAGGCGTTTTTACAGCAGCTAGCAATGCTCATTTCGGAACCGGACCGATTCGACAAAGACTCTCTTACAAGCTACGAATTTTTTGCTTGTCGTCTGCTTCACAAAATGGATGTAAATGTAGATGTAGAAATTATTTCAAGAACTGTTCATTACCAGCTTATTCAAATTAAAAGTCGAACAACGATTTTCGTTGTATGTTTCAAACAAATTCTGAAGCGAAGCAAACTCAAGCCCATTGTAGATATTCATTACCCCATCTGGCGAATTTTTGGCGCGAAAACCGTTTTCCCGCCTTTTTTCTGGAAACGTCAACACACTGTATTTTAAGAATATTCGATGTGTGAAGTTTTTCTCTCATGCCTCTCATGTTGCCGTTTTTGATAGAATTTAGGTAGAACATTTAAAAGTTATTATCATTTAACCCAATCCTGAATTATTTTGTCCAGTGTATTTTTCGCAGTATTGTACATGTAATACCGCAAAAAAAAAAAAAAAAGATCGTTACTTCCATGCGGAACTTTACGGTATTATTGACCATTATGGAGCTATTGTGGTCGTCTTTTTTTGTAACCAGCTAAATCCAGCTGTTAACAGTTCTATTGTATTGCATGACATGGAGTTCCAAACAGCTTGACGGCAAAATGCAAATGTCTAGAATTTTCTTGCTATTAATATTGTGTCAGAATTACTCCGTTCGCTTTCCTTTGGTAGAGCGATGAAAGTTTAAAGTGCCGAATTTCAGGATATAATTTGGCCATTTTCCCCTTCGAATTGAGAAAGTCAATTTTCTTGTTTTTCTCCGAACTAAAGCGATTCTGGAAAAACAAACGCCAAGCTTCCTTTCTTTTCTAGACTGCGCGTCTATTGGGCACTTCGCACAAATTTCTCTGTGTGCTTTCGTTTGGTAGCGCGATGGAAGTTTAGTGTTGAATTTCAGGACATAACTTTTTCCATTTTGCCCTTCCAATTGAGAAAGTCAATTTTCTTGTTGTTCTCGGTCCGAACTAAAGCGCTGAGCCCACGAGGTTGCTCGCTGAGGCTATAATTACATAGTATTAGTATTCATAGTTTTTCTACACTTCATAAGCATGTATATATCATCTGTTATTTGCTCATTTTTTTGCAAATGGATGTTTAATACCCGAAGCATGTGTCTTTCTAAAAAAAAATTGATACTATTTGTGAGCAAAACAAAATGAGGTCATGAAATGTTTGAAGACCTCCCTGCGATTATATGTCGGGAAAATCCCAGACGATTGGGAGTTTGTTTCCGAAAATGCGGTAAAATTTTCACGGAATTCCGAATCTCGGAATGAATTTACAAAACCGATGCGTAAACTTTAAAACAAACAACAAAGTAGCTCACACGCAAGCGACTAGCTAGTTGCGACGACTAGTCGGCGCGACTAGTTGACGTGATTTGTCGGCGCGACTAGTCGCCTCGTGTGTGCCGACCGTAAAAAATCGTCTTTACTGATCGCTAGACTGCGCGTCGCCACATTGGCGACACGCAGTCTGGAAATTATCCGATCAAAAATTATTTTCGGTAAAAATCAACAAACATTTCGCTTCTTCAAGGGCTTGAATTTTTAAAAAAAAATAAAACATCAAAACGTAAAAAAATACAGGATCAGATTGTACACTGATTATACGCTATACACAAAGGATATAAGTGGTCTTCGTTTTCTTTTGCTTTGTGGACATTTATTCATCTGTAGATATGAATCTGCGCCTACTGATAATGCAATCATTCATTAATCCCAGTAAATATCCGTTACCTAGAAAAACTAAATATAATAACAAACAGGGAAACCATGTATCTCTTTCAATGGTTTTATTTACCAAATTAAAAGATTAACAGCATTGCCTTTTATGAAACCGTGTACTATATTGTACCATGCAACATTAAACGTGGTTTCATATATAGGATTACAATCAGAGTTAGTGTATAACAGTTTACTTCCGTTTCTATCACTGCTACAAAAAAAACTTACCAAAGATAGTGACTGTATAATCCTTTAAATTATAAAAAAGCCGATGAAAGCGAATTATCAATTTTTGATTTATTTTAAGAAAGAGAATTTTTTTTAAGTGCGATGAGCCAATAAATACATGCAAATAAGCATGTTATGTCTGGGGTGCAAACAGGTGATAAAAAAGCTGATGGCGCGCCCTACTCCTCGTAGAGACAAGCTTCTGTTTGAGTGAAACGCCCGTGTCCTCTTTTTGGCCTTTCTGGTTGGTACACCGGTACCCGTTTCCATTTTCTCTGATGCAACTTAGGGAAATCGTTTAGCCAGACGGGATGCAACCCTGGTTATAGAAAGCTGAATTGCTTAAGCCCTGGATTAACAGATAATCACGATTACTTCTGTTTCACTGAAAGTGAGAACTTCTGGATTGCACAATATGGACCATGATGTTCGTACTTATCCTGGATTACCTAAATCCTGCCTTAAAGAACCAGGCTCTGATCTCTGCACTTTTTTTCGTAGTTATATGAATATTAAGAATAATGAAAAACATTGCAATGCTACAAAGAAGCGATGAAAATTCAACCAAGTGCTTTAAAAATATCTCGGACAAGATATTTTCATGTACAATGGTACTTGTTTTGACTACGATTCCAGTATAGGTACTGTTTTGGCTTACTCTTCTACAATTGAAATCGAATCAGTAGCGTGCTAGTATTGCAATGCAAAATACGCAAGTAAATTGGAATTTCCCTAGGTATTAACGTAATATACTTCGTCCTCTAAATGCTGTTCTAATCAAATCCATATGGGTCCCTACATACTTCTGTCCTTAGACCCCATGTGGGAAAGTTGACGTCTTATTCAGCGTGTGATCAAAGCGCTTGGGAAAGGACATAAAATCTGAACAGGGCCTTAGGAATACAAACGGCGATAAAAACATGCACACACATCACTTCTTAATTAAAGTTCACAGCATGATAACCCGACCTCTTCTTTGCAGTGCCGGCGCCAGAAACCGAAAAGCATTCCATGCATGATTCTCCTACAACTCTACTTAATTTAGATTATTTAAAATGCGCTCGTTGCCTTTTCAGTAACACGAGCTTAAAAAAAATTACACATATTAAGACTAAACGGGAATTGCATTGAAGCGGTATCTCGAGTATTAATGCCAGTTGGGCTTTAGTAATCCCTAATATAATAAATAAATTGCCAATGGCTAATAAATTGCTGTTGATTCACTATAGCTAATAAATACGTTAAAGGACATCGTCAGTTTTAACCAATAAATATGATGTCCGTGTGGTCTTCCAAACTGATCACAGCTTGGTTTCATATACATCTTCACCCAGAGTCGACAACACGTCATCTCTGGGTGGGTGGCATACCCTGCTGTCATCCTCTTCACCTCGATTTCGCCCTGCAGTAATTAAAAAGAAACAGAAACAAATAGTAAATAAGTAGTTCCTTCTCATTTTTAGAAAAACAATATCAAATTTAACAAATCTGAAACAAGATGGCATAAGCTATGTCGAAATATGTCTAGAAAAGTTCCTTGAAATGTGTGCTGCTCCACTTTAAATGCCAATTGATAGCCAATCGATAGATAGACATTAATTATAACCTTACAATTTTATACATGTATTAGGTTAAAGGTACCGACAGGAATACAGCTAACACCGAGATCCAAGCGCTGATTAGCACTAAGCACCAAGTAGGTTAACTACAAATTGGTGTGCAGCTCGTGTAATTGAAATGTTAATTAATATTACATGTATATCGGCTAATACTGAAGTGAGTTAAGAAAATCAATTAACCCTCAGACGTACTCGTAAACGTATCCCCTCCGACTGTGGTACAAGTGGGGGGGGGGGGGGGGCAGCCCCTCCCTTGGGTTTTTGCGGTGTTATAGCCTGTTTCCTACTCTACAAAACAAGGTAAATATTATAGGTTATAGCGCTGCTGGAGGCTGTAACGTCATACAAAATGGCCGCTGTTTTGGATTTTACTTAAAATTCAAATTTGTCGGGAAAATGCGGAAATTGCAAATATTTGTTGCTAGAGTGGTAAAATATGATACAATTAAATAAACATATCGCTACTTTTGGTAGCGTTTTGTTTTTTTTTTTGGTAGCGTTTTGTTGGCTTGACGTCAAAAACGGCTTGACCTCATGCTACTTATGGCATCATATCTCGTTACTACTGTAGCAATCGATTGTCGTCAAACTTTCCTCAATCTGTCTCAAGGATAAACGAACAGCTACTGTAGACGGCATGCGCTAACAGTTAATTAATTGTTTTGAAAAAATCAGAGAAAAACGTTAACGGGGTGGGAGTGGCATCCACCCATTATGGTACGTGCAATGGGTAAAAGAGTTTGTTGTGTAAAATCATGGCGTAGTCTAACTAATCGTTGCCTTCTTTTAAAGGATGAAAGCCAAATAAAGTGCAGCGATGATTTGATTATACCTTATTGCATTTTTTTAATAACTGCTTATTTTACCTTTGTCACCAAAGTGATGGGGTAGAAGGGCCACATCCGCTTCTCCTTCAGCTTTTACTGCTTGACCTTGGCTTCCTGTTGTCGCAGCGTTATCTTCATCTTCTGCTGTTGTTCCTTCACATTCTTCTTTAGCTTCAGCTGTTTCCTCTTCACCTTCACCTTCAGTTGTTGCTTCTTCACCTTGACCTTCAGCTGTTGCTTCTTCACCTTCACGTTCACCTTCAGCTGTTGCGTCTTCACCGTGACCTTGACCTTCAGCTGTTTCTTTTTTACCTTCATCTTCAGCTGTTGCTTCTTCACCTTGACCTTGACCTTCAGCTGTTGCTTCTTCACCTTCATCTTCATCTGTTGCTTCGTCACCTTCACCTTCACCTTCAGCTGTCGCTTCCACACCTGCAGCTCTTGCTTCTTCCTCTTCAGGTGTTGCTTCTTCAACTTCAGCTGTTGTTTCGTCACCTTCAGCTTTAGCTGTTGCTTCTTTACAATCACCTTCACCTGTAACTGTTCCTTCAACACCTTCAGCCTTTGCTTCTTTATCTTCAGTCGTTGCTTCTTCACCATCACTTTCAGCTGCTGCTTCTTCACCATTGCCTTCAGCTGTTGCTTCTTCACCTTCACCTTCAGCTGTTGCTTTTTCACCTGCACTCTCAGCTGTTGCTTCTTCACCTCCACCTTCAGCTGTTGCTTCTTCACCTTCACCTTCAGATGTTGCTTCTTCACCTTCACCTTCAGCTGTTGCTTCTTCACCTTCACCTTCAACTGTTGCTTCTTCACCTTTATCTTCAGCTGTTGCTTCTTCACCTTCACCTTCAGATGTTGCTTCTTCGCCATCACCTTCAGCTGTTCCTTCTTCACCTTCACCTTCACCATCACCTTTAGCTGTTGCTTCTTTACCTTCCACTTTAGCTGCTGCTTTTTCACCGTCAACTGTTGCTTCTTTTCCTTCACCTTCAGCTTTTGGTTCTTCGTCGTCACCTTCAGCTATTGCTTCTTCATCTGCATCTTCACCTTCAGCTGTTGCTTCTTCAACTGCACCTTCACCTTCAGCTGTTCCTTCTCCATCTTCACCTTCACCTTCAGCTGTTACTTCTTCACCTTCAACTTCAGCTGTTCCTTCTTCAACTTCACCTTTAGCTGTTACTTCTTCATCTTCAGCTTCAACTTCAGCTGTTGCTTCTTCACCTTCAACTTCAGCTGTTGCTTCTTCATCTTCACCCTCACCTGTTGCTTCTTCACCTTCACCATCAGCTGTTGCTTCTTTACCTTCAACTTCAGCTGTTGCTTCCTCCCCTTCATCTTCAGCTGTTGCTTCTTCATCTTCACCGTCAGCTGTTGCTTCTTCACCTTCAACTTCAGCCATTCTTTCTTTACCTTCACCTTCAGCTGTTGCTTCTTCATGTTCACATTCAACTTCAGCTGTTGCTTCTGCACCTTCACCCTCACCTTCAGCTGTTGCTTCTTCACCTTTAACTTCAGCTGTTGCTTCTTCATCTTCACCCTCAGCTGTTGTTTCCTCGCATTCACCTTCAGCTCTTGCACCTTTTTTCCCAGGTCGTTTGGGATCGGGATGGATGGTGACTTAATTAAAAACAAAATGAATTTTATGTTTAATATGGAAATTTGGTTTATCAAGGTATCGTTATAGTACAGTTCGTTCAAGTACCTTGAATTTAATCGATGTCTTTCTTCGTTCATTTTCAAGTCGTTTTGAGTGATTGCATTCGGTATATATTAAAATATTGAGTTATGTCACGGACATTCGTTGACTGATATTCACGACCATTATCACTGTTTATTTCATAATCAGGAACCACACTACGTGGTGGTGATTAACGGTCGCTAGATCGCGATATCTTCATTGACCTTCTTTGATGAATTAATGTTACTGTCCATCAAAGGTAAAATGAACTGTAAACTTATTTACCTTCCACAATCACTGGGCCTTCCATGTCATAATCTGCATGAAAAAATAATAACGGTCACACAATTTTGAACTTCATATTTACCATGAATTAAATGCCATGCATTTTATTGTATAAAAACAATTAAAATATAGCTACTATTTATGTTGCTACTTCACCAACTCATCATTTGATCTCAACGACAAACACAATGATCACGCAGTGTAAAGCTAGCGGTAGCTGTCGCAGAAGGCAGTTTCCAGTATTTAGGCATTATCTACATTATTTTATTTGTTATTTTTCTATTGTATTTCTTGTTACTGAGAAAAATAAGAAACTAAAAAGCTCAAATGCAGGTAACCGGACATGTTTACCTGATCCTGATGATGCATCACTTCCCATTTGATCTACAGACATAAAAAAGGTATTATTATACATTGGTGTCACTAGCTCGATTTTGATTGGCTATAAGCACGCAGCTAATTATTGCTTGCTGTTTCTGTTACGTCATACCTACAGACAATGAATTTTATATATGTAGAAGTGACGTCATACCTACAGACAATAGTTTGTCTGCTGTGCATTGATCACTTTTTTGTGTGCGCTCAGTGTAGCTCAGGAATATGCATAATAAAACAATTATTGGATTCGGTTTTCGCATGATAGCGATAATTATCATGGCCTCAGTTTGTGTTATCCGCCTCAGCCTTCGGCTTCGGCAGATAACACAAACTTTGGCCTTAATTATCGCTATCACGCTCAACCTCATCCAATAATTGTTAATTTTTAAAACAAGTCAAGCGACGGCTTGTTTTTGTCTAAAAACAATTTTCCGTCAAGGATAAGAAGAACCTCTATCTACAAAATAATTTGTCTTTTTATTTGAATGCACAGGGGTCTTCTCTCTCGAAAAAAAAAAAGATTTGCATTGAAATAGCGGACTTAAACTCAGACTTTGACAAAAAAAAACCTTAATGCCTCATAACCTTTCAAAATTTTACCATTGTTATGTTTCATTAATTTTATAGCAAATTTCTTTGACTCAGCTGAATTTTTAATTAAAGCAAAACAAAACAAAACTTGATCCCCTTACCAGTGAGCGTTAAAACTATAAGGAGTACCATGATTCAACTACGCGACAAAAAATAACGTGTTTAAATTGACCACTGAAACCATTTCTTGCACCGAAGTCAATCCTTCTTGTAACTCTCCGTGTCTTAGGCCTAGGGCAAACGTCGAACTTCACATGTGCCGAATCTAATGCAAATGAGCAAAATCTATTGTTCTTGCTCATTTGCATTAGATTCGGCACATGTGAAGTTCGACGTTTGCTCCAGGCCTTAGAGTCAAACATTTGCTATTTAAAATTAAAATATTTTAACGAGGAGACTACCAACATAAACAAATGAATAGACAGCACCTTGGTCGTCAGGTGGCAAACTGAGAACCTGCATTTCCATCATTTCATGATCGTCTTCCTGTTCTTCTTGTTCTTTCAAAAGGAAAGGAAAAAGACAATAAACGTCTCTCCCAAACCCTTTGTGGGTGGGGTGGGAAGGGAAATAAAACAACGGGAGAGTGCAGTTTAAAATTAAACTTATGCCAATGGCCAAAATAATAACCTTCGTCACTGTCATATTCCTCATCATCCTCGAATTCATCTTGATCCTGGTCTTCTTCCCCTCCTTGCTCTGTTGTAATCAATTTAGCAAAGTTATTTTTTTCGAGTTACATAAAAATATGAACAGTATATAATAATAAAATAGTTAAGGTAAAGAACATACTATCTGCAGTATTTCATATAACATTTAGTTTCGCGGTAAAATGAAAAAAATGTGTCTTCTATTCGTGTTGTTTTTGAAACATTGCTAACTTATTAGGGCCTCTTCCAAAAACGGGCTTCAGGTCAAAACGTTTGGGGAAAAAAACCGCAAAACAACATACACACATCAATATTGATAATTGCACAAAAAACAATCATCAAAATCCGCGTCAAAGCTGTTATTCTATCAGAGAGAAGAGTGCATAACAAAGCAGCTGCGAAAAATGCGACATGACAAGGTGCATACTCACATGCCGTCATTTTTTCAAATCAATTCTGTATCTGATTGAATAATTATCGCCAAAATGAAAATAAACACAAACGTTAACTAAGGTCATTTATGTGTAAACAATAGCAGTGATGATTAGACGCTTTAATACCTCATTTAATAAACATGAATAAATAAGGAGTATGCAAACTTTACCTTCCTGATGTTGACAATCAAAGAAAATGCCTCGGAAACGGTTCCAGTATTTTTGCAACTTGGTTTTTATTGTATGTCGTACCTAGGTAAGAAACCAGTTGTGCCACTTAAATAGCGGACCTAGGGAAATTGCCTGGATGTGGTGAATATGGGAGACACTCCTCCTTATTTTACAAAGAAATATTTCTGGGAAGGCCAAAACCTTTTTTCCATTATGAACCGTTATCACACACCCCCTTTTACTCACTTCAGCTACCCTCCCCCAATATGGCCAAATCTGGATTCACCACTCTATTTTGAAACGTCTTCACTCTCTCTTCATTCACGTCAGTGAACACGTGCACGAGATGATTTTCCACATCTGCTCCATGACTTTTAAAGTACGCGATATGTTCAAATACGTCGAATATTGTGTTAGACACAATTCTTATTTCTAAGCCTAAAACTGTGTAAAGAAAAAGCTTTTGGAAAATAATACCTTTGCACTATTTTCTAGCTAAAAGCACCAAGAACTCGTATTATAAAATAAAATTACCAAGAAAAACTTAAAGTATCGTTGCTTTGATGGCTATTTTAAACGTCGCGCTGATTTTGTGTTACGGTTGGTGCTTTATTTTGTCGCTGAAATTGTGATGAACGAAACATACAGTAGCTTACATTGTCACTATGCTATATTTAAATATTTGACGCTTTTTTAAAGAATGAGAAAGAGCTATTTCATTATACCTGTGGCGTTGAGAAAGTGTAAAGCAGTGGGTTTATCGCTGAGTTGATGGGCAGAACGAATACAGCGATCCATGCGTCAATGTCCCCCGGTACAAAGAAGCCCTTCTCCAACACTGACTTTAGTCCAATCACTATAATCGGTATCCAGCAGACACAGTCGGTTATGATGATGCAAACCAGCCGTCTGGCGAGAGATGTTTCTCTTTTGGAACTGACAGCTCTATTGGCCCTGGCTTTTTTCTCTCTTTTCGTACCCTGTTTGGCGAGTCGCCGTTTTGACAGACAGGTCTTACCCAATATCATGGCGTATGCAGCAATGATAACAACAATCAAAACCAGATTTAGACCAGCAAAGAAGCCTATAGAGTATTCCCAGCCGGAAATAAATTCTGGGGAGAGCTGCATTGGCAAGCACATTACAGACTTTCCATAATAGAGAATGCCATTTATAGGGTCGTGAAAATAGCGGATGCCAAAGGTGGGAAGGAAAGCAATCAAAAACCCAATCAGCCATATGGCAAAGCAAAACCCGTGTGCCTTCTTTCGAGAGAGTAATCTGAACCGACGTGGGAAGACAATGTGTTTAAATCTATCGGCCGATAGGAGGGTCAGAATCATTAAAGATACTTCACTCGACAACACAGACACACCCCCTGTCAGTTGGCACCCCAACCCAGTTCTCCACTGGTAGTCATGGAGATAATAGACTCCCCTCCAAGTAACATCCAATATGCCGATGATAAGCAGATAAACGCCCATTAACCCATCTGCTACTGCCACGTGGATCAGCATAATGTTCTGCGCGATGTTCTTCTCCTTAAAGAAAAACCGCCAGAGCAGCACGAACAAAGCTCCAAACAGAGAGAATATTCCAATCAACCAGATACATTTCTTGGGGCCGTTTCTTCGGAACATTGTATCGCAATTAGCGAAGTTGTCGTTCCAAATGAAAATACATCCGGCATCTTGTTTGAATTCTATGTGGCAGCACATAACATTGTTGTCAAGGGTTCTGTAAGACAATGCACAAGTTAAAAACAAAATGAAAATAAATGTAACATAATAGGCTTATACATGTATATGGCAACTGGCAAATTAAACTTTACTTCTGGTATTGTGATATTCTATGAAGAGTTTTTTGGGTAAGTATTTACCCTCGAACGTACACGCAACCCTAACCCTAACCCCCCCCCCCCCCCCCCCCCCCATCCTCCTTTGAGTTTGTGCGGTGTAATCACATATTCCTTCTCACTTCTTTTGCCAATCACATTTAAATACTATTAGAATGCCAAGATGCCTTTCCTGTGTTTCTATATTCTGATTAAAAAAAAAAAGATTATGTCGAAGAACAAAAAAAATTACCGCATTGCGCCTTGGATTATGCAAATACCAAGAAACTTGTCATATTCTCATTTACTGCGCCTTTCAATAACATGCGGAATTTGAAATTCAAATCTCCACGAACAGTTGGGTTATTAAGTCAACGGACCATGTAAAAAAGAAACAAACAAAATGGATCGAAATCTACCAATCATAATGCACGGACGTGACCTTTTGACCTCATTGAAGTGAAGATCTGTTTCCTGAGAGGTAAGCTAAGATGATTGTCGGCAGTGTAAAACGCAACTGTTAGTGGAAATTTGAATTTCAAATTCCGCATGTTATTGAAAGGCGCAGTAATGCATTTAATAATAATCCAAGTGAAACTTGAATCATGAAGTTGTAATTTGCAATACGACCTGCTATTGAAATACATCATATTAAAATATGTTGAATTTATGGTACATCTTCAATGTGTGACTGGATGGCTTAAGTTGTTGAAATAGTATCAAAGAATCTTACATCCGTGTTATGTTTTTCATGTCGTCGAAAAAACCTTTAGGGAGGTCATACATTAAGTTGTAATGCATGTATCTGAAATTTGAATGAGAAATTGGTTAACTATATATGTGGCATTCGATACAACATTAACAAAAAGTTGATTTACATATTGTCGTGATGATAAGCATTATTCTATTAACTTAAATATAAAGGTTATAGTACTTATGGCGGGACTCAACCTACATTTGAACGAAATTTGAAGGTTTCAAGAAGGGATCAAAGAATGAAAATGATTTTAGGAACACCAACAGACAGTTGATACCCACGCAAGAGCACCCCAGGTTTCTAGTGGACTAACTTGGTGTCCGTCTATGAATTATTAACTACAAATTCTAATTTTAAAACTTCACTAAATCTACAATATTTCTTATTTCTCTTAATTTGCCAATCCTTCTAGAAAAACTATCTCCTCCCAAACATACCCCAAAATCACCCAAAAATTCACAAAACACCCCACAACATAGATTCACGGGATGAGCATAGAGTTTTTGGATTGCTTGAAACGTGAACGAGATATTTTCAATAAAGCCACGTCAAGTGGCGGAAAGTGGCGTTTAGGTTAAGTCCCGCCTTAACGATAACTGACTCTTCTTAATTGATAATCTGGCGCGCCCTAACGTGGCAGCACACCATTCTGGGATTCATGTGCATGTGTTGGTTGGCCTGAGTGTCATGGCTATGTGGAGAAGATTCAAAATTTTCGAATGTCAAAATCCACGAATGTGGTCTACAATTGTGTACAAGTACGCAATTTCAGATTTATTCGGGTACGATTGTACAAAGTCACGTTCATTCAACCCATGCGTCTACAACTACGATGGATTATGTAATGTCACGTTTATCCAGCGGCCTTAGCCCGTGATTCTGCAACCCTTATGTTGATTTTGTCGGAGATAAGAAAACTACATCTGGTACTTTGTATAATTGTACGTTTTAATACTGTTGAACGTTGAAAATGCTGTTGAATGCTGTTATGTTGTTTGACGCATGTCCAACCGAAATTTCCGGACATTTTTACTTAGTTGTAAGCAGCCCGGGGAAAGTAAGGTTACATAATACGCGGCGCCATTATACTTCAGCGCATGCGGTTTAGCTTGTTATTTGGTAAAACTTTTGTTAAAAATATCACATAATGACAGTTATGTATCTACACTATCCGTATTGTAATCATGAATTTCACTTCGCCAGCAATCATAAAATTCCTAGTTTATTGTAATAACTCTCCCATTCCCATTTTTAATAGACCTTTTCATAATGGCGGGCGAGTTATTTATTCTTTTATATCTAATGTTAATTAGCCCTAGTGGCCTCGTTAGCATGTGCAAAATTCAAAATAATTTTTACTCTAAAATGAAGCCAATAGGGCTAATTAACATACTTATAACAGAATAAATAAATTGGACTGCCGTTATGAAAAAGGTCTATATGCTCTTGCCGTTTTAGGCTGTGAATTGAAGTATACAATAAGTTGATGAAGAAATGATGTAAAGCCGATTTCATTTTACTGTGGGTATTGAATTTTGAATGGCAGAACAACGTGCTGCACTTACAACATATGCAATCCTGCGACGTCTTTGAAAGTTTCTTTGGAGACGTTTCGGATTTTGTTGTCAAAAATGTTACTGCAAGAAAGAAAACTAAATGTTAGAACTATTGCACGCCATGGTTTGAAAATTCATGAAAGAAAACAAAAACAGCTGCTATGAGGGGGGTGTTATCTACGAGCAGGATGCCTAGCGATTTTAACAGCTCTTTGAAACCGCAAAGGTCTTTATAAGTGGATTTGTGCAGATGGGCATAAATTGTAAATAAGCTTGCACACTTCGGATCTGGATTCCGTTTAAAGTAGCTGTTCGCTTATCCGTGAAACACATTTTCGTAAAGTTTGGATAGAATTAGTTGCTATCGTAACGAGATATGCATAAGTCATAAGTGGCATGAGTTCAAGCCAATTTGGAATAAAATGCTTTCTTTTCAATTTTTGCTCAGTAAAAAATATATAAAACACTACCAAAAGCAGCAAAATGTTTAACTATATCATATTTTATAACTCTAACAACAAAGTATTTATATTTCAGCATTTTCCCGATAAATTTAAAATCCAAGATGGTGGCCATCTTGGCTGTCATTTAGCATAACGTCACAGATACCCAGCAGCGTCTGTCAAAACCAATATTATTTATTTTATCTTGTAGAGCGCATTACAGCCTATATCAATAACAAGTATTAACTTACTTTGTCTTTGTTATTACTGACTTATTAACCAATTGTTGATTGAAAAGTAATGTTGACGTACTCACATTGATAAAAGATTCTTTAACCCTTTAAAAATCTCTTCGGGTAGTTCTTGAATTTGGTTTTCCGAAAGATACCTTCAACAATAAATTAAATCAGAAATGCAAATGTACAACTTACAAAAACGTTTGCAAAAATTAAAAATAAACGGGGACACCGAACCACGCGTTTCGATTTGTCTGTCATTTTTTGGCGAGGTTGATTTTGGCCACATGCGAACCTCGGTGATGAAAGTACATCCCAAGGCGTTGTTTAAATAAAAATATGTTAAGAAACATGTTATGTTTAATAGAGCGTATGCACTCACGTGGCAAGCAGCTATGCAAATTTATTGGAACAAAAGAAAGTGTTAACATAAGAAAAGCGTTCAAATCCCACAGGATTGTTTTGGTACACCAACATGGCCGCCGTTCTATTGTTTTGGTACACCAATATGGCCGCCGTGACGTCACGTGCATACGCTCTATATATTACGAGCATGGGACTAAATACGAAATATGAGTCTCCGATGGGAATCGAACGAATGACTATCTAGTAACCCAGACGAAGACTCTAACCAACTGCGCTACTGGGAGACTCGTGTGTTACTCGTGGGGTAACACTTATTCTCTTGCAATTGTTAAAATAATAGAATATTAGAGCACAAAAGAACGACAATACAATAGAATGCAATACCATAGAATATATTAGAATACATAATTTTACCTAATACAGTGGAGGTATACAATGTACAATGGAGCTGACACCCTAAATCGGGCATCATATGTATATAAATGGGAAAAGGTTTACTCAGGGACATAGCACTATGAAGTCTTCATGTAATAAAGATTATGGAGTATTCATGTAATGTAACAAACAACCCTGACACTTGGAAAAGGACATCATTGCTATCCAGCAACTATGTTCTTAGTCATTGTTGCAGACACATTTTGTAAACGAAAATGGAAAACATTAACGAGATCTTTCTGGTGCACGTCAGAGTCTCTTCAGTGACGAAATGGGTATCAAAGGAGCCATGATGTTGATGCAAATTACAAGTGCTAGACCTTATGGACATGTAACATATATATGTTTTCAATTAAACGATTTGTTTTAATACGAATTGAACAAAAAAAAAAACATCCACTATGTTGGTGTTGCAAGACAGCCAAAGTTCTCATAAGCGATCGCCTAAGCCTGGCGGTGGTCGTCTGCGAAAGCTTTCAATTAAAGAGTTTTACTTAGAAAAGTTGAATTAAGTAAACCGGATTTCATGGAGCAGTCGCTAATGGAAACTAGTTGTTTAAAATTAATAAACTCAGGCGCCAGACATCTGTTCCTAAAATGTCCAGATTGAAATAAATCGCCCCGACGGTTCATAAATTTAAAGCTTTTGATATTATTTTTTTCTCTATGTCTGTACGCCTCGTTATCGCGGAGTTTTTGCTCCCACGCGGATATCAACTGAAAGAAACAATGTCTGGCACCCACGGTAATTACTAGAGTGCTCACTACTAGAGCTTCAACAGCATTAATTTATAAATAAATAAATTAATTAATTAATTTTTGAGGCCTTACAGATCGTACAAATCCACCAAGCCTTGGAACTGCTTAGGGTGAAGCTTCTTTATTTTGTTGTTGTCCAATTTCCTGAATTGTTTTGATAAATTAAAAATATTTTGATTCTATAAACGCCGTTTGTCGACAATCCTTGAACAACGTTTTTTTCGTAAACAAGGGCTTTTTGGGGGAGCTTTAGCAACGGCAACGGCAACGGCAGGGACAACGGCAAAAAAAAAAAAAAACAAAAACAAAAAAAAAAAAAAAAAGAAGTAGGTTCCAGTCCCTGCAAAACATCAACGCCAAATGATCAAATCATAGGTTTTTTTTGGAGAACGTGAACCACGACGGTTTATTTTATTTTCACTATTATATTTGAACTTGAAAGCCGCCCCTATGAATTCAGCTACTGTAAGATTCAGTCTCATTAGACGAATTAAAAAAAAAAATGGAACATTTGTAAATAGTTTCACAGAGGTCAGTGACGTGGTTACTAAAGCTCTCTATTTGGGGTATTTGGTCACTCAGTGTCTAGAAATAACTTATAACAGATCATTAAATACAGTTGACGCCATTTAAAGGCTTCAGTATACCTTGGAAAAGGCCCGAACATGTTTACTTGCTCCAATTTGTTTACTATTCGCTCCCGTCCCTTACAGAGCGAGAATAAATAAGAGCTGTGCATCTAATTTCGGCCCAGTTCAAGTAAGAATCCTTTGGTGCTGTTACCAGGCCTCAACCAGGCCCAGCTAATCCAGAACCCTTACTGGTAAAATTTTCTTTGGTATTTGGCCGACTTTATAGCCGTTTAGTCGCTTGTTCCCCCGCGGCTCCACGTGCTAGCCGGTTTTTAATCTCCTCACCCTGCTCCTTGTTCCTTATCCGTTCGCCTCGTTTCTTTCTGCAGTTTTTCTCTTCCCTACAGCTTATTTGGAATTGCCACGCTTTTATATTTGGTTGTTGAGCTATTTATAGCTTTGTGTGCATCAGGTTTGTGCAGTGCTTTTAAAGTTTGTACGCGTTTATTTGTCACGTTTTGTTATGCGTATTTTGCCTCACAAACATCGCGTTTGTGCAGTGCTTTTAGTTTGTGCGCCTTTATTTGTGACGTTTTGTTATGCGTGCTTTGCCTCACAAACATCGGGTTTGTGCAGTGCTTTTGAAGTTTGTACGCCATTATTTGTCACGTTTTGTTATGCGTACTTTGCCTCACAAACATCGGGTTTGTGTAGTGCTTTTGAAGTTTGTACGCCTTTATTATGCGTACTTTGCCCACAAACATCGCATTTGTGCAGTGCTTTTGAAGTTGTACGCCTTTATTTGTCACGTTTTGTTATGCGTACTTTGCCTCACAAACATCGGATTTGTGCAGTACTTTAAGTTTGTGCGCCTTTATTTGTGACGTTTTGTTATGCGTACTTTGCCTCTCAAACATCGGGTTTGTGCAGTGCTTTTGAAGTTTGTACGCCATTATTTGTCACGTTTTGTTATGCGTACTTTGTCTCACAAACATCGGGTTTGTGCAGTGCTTTGAAGTTTGTGCGCCTTTATTTGTGACGTTTTGTTATGCGTACTTTGCTTCACAAACATCGGGTTTGTGCAGTGCTTTTGAAGTTTGTACGCTTTTATTATGCGTACTTTGCCTCACAGACATCGGGTTTGTGCAATGCTTTGAAATTTGTACGCCTTTATTTCTGACGTTTTGTTATGTGTACTTTGCCTCACGAGCATCGAGTTTGTGCAGTGCTTTTGAAGTTTGTACGCCTTTATTTGTGACGTTTTGTTAATATGCCTACTTTGCCTCACAAATATCGAGTTTGTGTGGTGCTTTTAGTCCGGTTCCATTTTTAGTTTACACGCTTGCGGTTGTTATGTTTCGGTATGCGTGTTCCGCCTCACAAACGTCGGATTTGTACAGTGCCCTTTGCTCTTGTTTCGAACTTTGTACTGTAGACTTGTTTATTTCATGCGTGTTTTGCCACACAGGCTGCTAGTTTGTGTACTTCTTTAAATTCGGTTTCCCTTTTTGTTCGTACGCTTGCGTTTCTCATCTTTCGTGTTGCGTGTTTGCCAAACGAACATCCACATTGTGCGGCGCTTGCCCCTCGGTTTGTTCGCTTGCATTTTTTAGGTATGCGTGCTTCCCATCACAAACACCCCCGGGTTATCTTTTACATTTTACTCATATTAGTTTTGTATACTTCTGGTTTTCTCGTACCGAGTTCTTAGCTTCACGTGGTTTTCCGCTATCCGCCTAGTAGACGTTGGTTTTTATTACCCTGGGTCTGCTTGGTTCCTGTATTTATTTTTATGTTTTAAATTTTGCAGATTCGCTATTTTTCGTGTCACTGGCATCCTATTGTTTCCTTTTCTATAACCCAGTTCTACCCGGTTTAGCACTCTTTTATTGTGCGTTCCGCCTTTATTAGTGGAATTTTATGGTTCACTTGTTTACCTTGGTCAATAAAACTCGAAGTTTACATGCTTCGGGATGTTATCCGTATTCCTTTCCGTTTACTTGTTATCTCCCTGTCATTTGTGGAGTTTGGTTCGTTCTGCGCCCCCTCCTGCGCCATTTGGCTTCGTTTCCTTATTTTCCCATGGTAGCCTGAAAGGGTGTCTAATGCTCTAGTCGGATTACTGACGCTCAGGTTGCCATCCCTCTGGTGGGTTCTCTCGCAAGTTGCCCGCGCACAATCGCTTACGTTTTCCTCGACATTATATCCTGTTCACCACTCAAGGGCTGGCAGCCTTTATGTCATATATATATTTGTCATGTACAGGGTATAACCGTCTTTTTCAATTGCAGAGGTTTGCATGCTTTGTCCTCTGCTTATGCTATTTAAAGACACCCTAAAAGGAGTTTTCTAGTTTTCTGATTTCTTGGCCGGGAGACAAGATGTTTTCTCTGCCACGCCTAGGATATGTCGCTTTCTGGCTTGCTAAGGCCCCGGGAAAAAGACGCAGGTTCACATCACTTCTATGTCCTCCTCTAAGAAAGCCTAAAATTCATAACCGTGGTTGCCCTGTTCGCCTATCCTGTTCCGCGCCTTCTACCGCGCTATTTGTTTCGCTCCCCTTTTCCCATGGTAGCCTGAAAGGGTGTCTAATGCCCTAGTCGGATTACTGACGCTCAGGTTGCCATCCCTTGGGTTGGCCTCTTGCGATTTTCCCGCGCACAATCGTTTGCGATTTCCCCGACATTATTAAAATATCCTGTTCACCACTCAAGGGCTGGCAGCCTTTATAATATATATATTCGTCACGTAAGAAGCCGTCTTTGCCAATTGCAGAGCATCCTTTTGTCCTCTGCTTATTCTAATCATAAAGACTCCCTAGGATTTTTTAGTTTTTGGGTTCTTTGCCGGGATGCAAGATGTTTTTTGCCACGCGTATTGAGCAGATTGCGAACTCTACTTTACAGGATTACAGTCCCGCCTCCGTTACTATCTGCAAGAAGCTCAAATTTACCTGGGTAAAACACTGCACGGCTTTAGAGCCGGGTTGGCCATTACTTTAGCCTTTACTCTAGACGCTATGTCCCATTTTGGTTGGTGTCATGCATGCTCCTACCGCAACCTATAACATGAATGCTGCACAAGACCTTCGTTTTATAGGACCATCGGAGTTGCTACCTCACCATGTCTCTCCTTTAGATCTGGGCGGTTGGATGGGATTTTCTGGTTTGGGGTTTTAGGTTTGAGTACTGGCAAGTGTCTCGGGTTATTTGGTGTTAGGCCATTGTAACGTTAACGTCTGGGCACGGTCGCATATCTCCATCTCTTATTAAGCAAGCGTGAAAGGGACTGTTGCGAATAGTATGCTATTGATGTTCTAACATGTACTTGTTATGGTGGTAATTTAAAACAAAATGTGAACATCACTTACAGTATCGTTAGCTTAGTCAAGTTATGGAAGATGTCAACAGGGAATTTATCGAGTCGGTTATTTGACATGGAGCTATAAAATACAATTAAAGTGAAGATATAAGCATGCTAATAGCTATACATTATATAGATAAAAATACATACACCTTATTGAACAATCGTTGCAAATAAAAAGCATGAACTATAAACATTACGAAATTCAAAAAAAAGAAACGAGGCAAAGAAACTTAATGTAAGCACTCCATTTATTGATAGTGAAAATGTATTTCTTCCCAAAAAGTGTTAAATTAAGTTAAAGGAATATGTTGGGTATACCAGTGGGACTGTCGTTACCTTCACAGACGAAAAATATATCCTATTTGTTTATTGTACTTATTAGGTGTCACTTACAGCCTTGTGAGTTTAATGAGGTTGCCAAAAACGCCTGGTTGTAAACGTGTCAGATTATTCATAGACAAATCCCTGTCGATCCAAAAAACGCAACCAAATTAGGAAACCGCTAACAATAATTGGCACAAACACGAGCTTCTAAGTATCTCTTATTTGGCGGATTTTCAAAGTCCTCCCTATCTCTGTTGTTTTTCTTGATTTTAGGTATCAACGCTATGTTGTCCCTGTGTACGTTTCCTCTTAAACTCTAAGGGTATACCAGTGTGGATCGTCAACCTCGTTCCCAGGGTCTCTCATCTTCCCGCCCCCTGGAGCGAGAGAAGAGAGACCCTGGTCAACGCTGGTCACGTGCGTCCCAAAATCTGGGATGTAACAAATAAAATATTTGAGGGAGGGGCGGCAAAGTGTGAAATTCGTTCGCTCTAGCAGGCATTGCAAATCAAAACAAATCCAAAAAGCGTTTGGCGGTTTGCGATAAATGTGAAGTGGCGGTCATCCGCAGACTTCAAAACATATCCACATCGACTGGTTTTGAGAGTGCAAGTTGCTTTTATAGGATCTGTAAATTAACGGTTGTGGAATTGTTACGGCGCTTGAAGATTTGTCTCAGCATTAAAAGCTAATTTTGGACTCCCTACACAATGAGTGAATGCAGTCCAATTTTATTACTGGACGCTGCCGCTAAGCACGGACTCGGCAGAAAATGCTTTTGATTTATGGCATTGTTCCGAACTGGGATGAATTATCGCTTCATACTATTTAGCAGGCGATCTTCAAGCTTCATTCGACAGGCATATTAAATTGTCGCCGTCTGTTCTCGGACGATGGCGAAGTGGAAAAATATTTTGACATGCAGATCGATTCTACACTTTTATAACAGGAAACGAGGTAGAGAAGATAATGATAGCTTTTATTCTTCGTAGGTGAGGCATGTTGTTTTGTTCAACATTTACCAGTTCAAGTCGTTTGAATGTCTACACAAGATTTTTACATTTCATTGTTTCATTATACGCTTGTGAAATTATTGAACGACCATTTTAATTGCGCATAATTCATTCGTTTTTGTTTGAATCGTTTGATTGAACCGTTTCCGGACATCAACCGACTCGCGCACAGCACGAGCCACTGTGAAGAAAACGAGACAAACTTACAAACACTGTCGACCCCTCCTTAGGAATATAATTGTCCAAGAGGCACGTGACCAGAGTTGACCAGGTTCTCTCTTCTCTCGCTCCAGAGGACGGGAAGATGAGAGACCCTGGGAACGAGGTTGTGTGGATCGTAAGCAATAAACTTAACTTTTTTTTCCAAAAAGAGTGACCATTTCCTTTTTCAAAATAAATAAATAAATAAATAAATAAAGTTGATGTTACCTAAAAACGGATTAAGACGTCAACTGGTTAAGAACGTGTCAGCTTATTTAGGGAACGACCATTGTACTTCTGAGAGAAGGGGAGGGGCGATTTTTGGGAAAAAAATATCCTGCAACTGCGAAAGTCCAACTTGAAGCTTTGTTTTATTTAACAAAACAAATTCCTGCAGCAGCACAGCTGAAGGCAAAAATATGAAGAATAGACAAAATAGCCCTCCCCCCTCCCCCTCCCCCTCCCCCTCCTCCACTAATCCAATGCTTTGCTCCCTAGTAATTAAGGCCTTACATTTGACTTCACAACGAAATACACAGGAATTATTGTTCTTTCTTTCTTGTGTTATCGATAAAATGTGCCGTGTGTTTGAATGTTTGAGAACGTTCATGAATTATTAGCAATTATTGTTATTAGATATCCGCCTGTATTGTTCTTGTACATATGCCAATGCATCTCGCTATTCGTGGAGTTTATGTATGTTTTCACAACTAACCAGTACGGAATTCCTTTCTATATATAGGATAATGGTAAAAATAATGAACAGGATGAAGAGCAAATCGTGTAGTTTTAGGCCAATTAACATCGTCGACGTACAAATTTTTCCTTATGCATTTCAAAAGAGTTAATAAGTTCGTGATACTCACAGTTCGTCCAGTTTCTTGAGGTCCACAAACTGTTTAGGATATAACACCCTGATCCTGTTCTCGAATAACCACCTACGTTAAGAAAAACACAATAATTATAATGCCTTGAATTAAACCTTTTTCCTCTTTGCTTTTACTAAATGATGTTAACGAGAAACGTGTAGCCATTAGGTGCACCAACACAGACTAAAATCGATGTTCACATGGCTTGCAGTATCATGTTCAGTAAGATAATATATCTGTACGATATAACCTGTTCAACTGCGAATTATCCGCATTACATAGCACAGAAAGGTCACAGGCAAAAGCTGTTATCCCCTAAAGATTCAATAGTCACCCTAAAGTTTCACCCTAAACATTCAATAAAGTCACACGCCATGATCTGGGCTAATAAAAGTCCTAATGGCTTGTGTGCACCCTTTCTGTATTGAGAGATGGACAAAAGCAATCCATAGTTGCTTCTCATCCATGGACATGTAGTCCAGCGTTGGCCTTGCACTTCATTTTATCGGAAAATTAAGCACACAACGTTACCACGGGAAACCTAATCACCTATCTAAGAGATAGCATTTACCAAGAAAAGAAGGGCACTAAGCACCTCTACACATTACAATTATCTCTTTGGTTGTGCATGCCAATAGGGTACCATAGCAATGACTTTCTGGGTCGGATGAGGAATAAGCCATTTAAAACGCACTTTAAACTACACTTTCCGCTAGTTTCTATATCAATAAGACATCAATGAGAGCCCTGACAAATTATTCCTGACTGAACTATAAGAGGTGAACAATTCTCATACACTTCTTTTTTCGATATAAACGTGACTTCGAAGAACTGTTTACAGGTTGTTTGGCAGAGTCAGGTATCTTTTAATGGCCGTCTGGTATTAACCTTTTTACATTTCGCTACATGCACTTTTATTACCTGTAAATTAGATAAGTGGTCAGTTATTCTAACATAATGATATTCTCCACTCACAGTTGTTCTAATCCCTTCAAGCCATGAAACAGACTTTCATTTAACAGCGTTAAATTGTTGTCGTTCAAGCGCCTTGAACATTTACAAAGATCAAAAACAAGAACAGTATGAATAAAAACCATGATTTAATTTTGCTAAAATGTATAATAGCTAAAGATTCAACTGGTTAACAGTTCACTTACCAAATATGTGCAATATACTGAGCAAAATAGATATAAACCACTGGGTTTTAATGTGCCCACTTTGTCATTTCTAGATGTTTTCTAGATGTCTGGTGCCTTGTTTCATTTCACAATGTATAAGTTATTAACGTTTAATTTCAAGTAAATGTGCTTAAAAATGATCGAATTTTGCACTGCTATTCTCAGTGACAGCAGACTGACTTCAGTGGTTACTAATCGGTCGGTCGCTTTATTACCACGCATGTTTGAATAAAAGGGGTGGCGAATGGTAAATCCGAGACTCGCCGAGACCCCAAGACCCTTGTATCAAAATCCGAGACCGCGACCGCAGCTACGTTATAAAATCCGAGTCCGAGACCCAATGCAGGAAAAAACCGAGCCCGAGACTCATGCAGTGCTAAAAATATCCGATTCACCTATCAAACAACAAACAAGAGTTTTCTGCCGAGATTTCGAGACCGGACCAAAATTTTCCGAGACCCACGATTTTGAAGATACCATTCGCCACCTCTAATAAAATGTTGTACTAATAAGTGCATTTTAGCATCTTGAGTTATCCCTACTGATCCTATGAAAGCAACCATATTTCCTACTTACAATCGTTTTAGCCGTGTATTTCTGCTGAAGATTTTTGGTGGCAAGTTCTGCAAGTTGTTATGTTGCATATACCTATAAATATAAAGTAACACTGTATCAACGAGGACAAAATCTTCAATCGACTAGATTTAATGGAAGTTAGATAAATATTTAACTTCCATGGTGAGAAAGCAAGGTAAACTTACATTGGTGAAGCATAATTCAATCTTATGGCATGCAATAATGTACTCGCAATTTTTTCCTTAATAATGATAATTTTGGCAAGCTGAGTCCACTAACGGTTTCAAACTTGCAACACTTTTGTATCGTAATCCATATATAACCACATTCACTTTATTACGAGTACCCTCTCACGCTGTGTTACGTCATGTTCCCTTTTTGGTGTCAATTACACTCGAGTAGAAATTTCGTAAGCAATGCATGTAACCAAAGTTACACAACCAAAGTTGTGTATTCGTAAATAAAATAAAGTAGAAGCTCTTTACTCACAAATATTCTAACTTCGTCAACTTTTGAAACACACTTTCATTCAAATGCGTCAGATCGTTGCCGTTCAAAAGACTGTGCAGTACAAGAAAGGTCAAGAATAAGTATACATTACTCAACAAATTAAAAATAACACGACTATTTCCTTAACTGTTATGGTGTTGCGAACAAAACTTACTCGTTACTCAATACAATGGTAACGTAATACGTAAACCCTAAAAGAGGCACCCAATTATAAGCGTTCGCATAGTAGAGGTGTACTTTTTATAGAGGAACAGTTTAATGTGATTTCATTTAGTACGTCAGTCGAGTGATCGTTCGAATGTAATAAGTGAAATGAGCTGATGATGTCGTTGACATTGAGTGACGTTTCGACAACCTAAGTAGAAGTCATCTTCCAAGATGAAGGAAGCGTCAGGCAACTGATGTTAGCAACTACACTAACCCTGACAACAACACCTGACAGTAAAGAGGGGGCACTGGGGACTATTAGAAACCGGAAAACCGCTCACAATTTCCATGAAAACCGAAAAACTGCAATAAAAATCGCTCAAAAACCGAAAAACCGCCGAACATAATAACAAAATGATTCGATTTAGCGCCCTCCTTCCAATAAGCGCCTTTTTCTAATTATCACCCTCCTTCGAGTGTCGTTTTGTTAATAAGCGCCCCCGTATCTTATCGAAGAAAGTGACATGGAAGAAATTAAGGAATAATAGCAAATTATATTCTCACTATGGGAACCATTATCACCGTTGTTCTGACCATGCGAATTGTACATTTTCTGTTATTGTTCATTACAGTGCTTTTTCGCGCTCGCATTTTTTTGTCAAAAACGAAATAAGCGCAAAAGCGCCCCTCTCCAATAAGCGCCCTCCCTTGATTTACCAAAAGCAAGTAAGCGCCCCGGTCGCTAAATCGAATCATAACGGTAATCAAATAAAGGCATATAGTTTTGCTTTATTTCTAGGAAAATGATATTTTCTGTATTGGACAAATACTTCTGCTGCATCTTCTTGAGGTGTTCATTTATGCGATATTCAATCGCTTGAACAGTGCCCACGGAGCTTAGCTCAGCTCAGCTTTCTTCTTTTATTTTAAAGTTATCGCAGTAGACTTTTGCGGGATACTTTCACCGCTAACGTCACCCGGATGGCGCACCACGTGACCATACTCAGATTGACCGACGTGTAAACAGAAGGTCTAGGAACTAGGCAAGCGAAAAACCAAAAAAAGAAAAAAAACGACTTTTTTATTCATAAAAACCGAAAACCGGATGTTAAAAAAGGAAAAACACAAGGAAAACCGCAGAGGATTAACCAAAACCGAAAAACCGGATATTTTGAGTGCAAAATCCGAGAAAAACGATCTGAGAAATGACTAAAACCGTGTAATCGAAAATCCCAATGCCCCCCTCATTAAATGTTCTCGTGAACGATCACCTTGAGGATTTGAAACTGAACGTGCTCGTAACTATAGCGATGATATGTCAAGAGCTTTATTTAGTTAGCCTCCGAGCGAAATACGAACACAGCTTAACTTTAAGGAGAAATTTAAAAAATGTGGCACCTGATTAAAAGTTATTCTATATATATATATATATATATATATATATATATATATATATATATATATATATATAAACAGTAGCTATATAAATGACCCTACATCGTAAATAAAGAATAAATACGTCTCCCGTACCCCTCCCGCCCCCTGTCCCCACCCCCTATAAATGACCCTAAATTCTAAATAAAGAATAATATATTTGTGCACTTGACATTTATAAGATTTATATTACAGCCCGTTTGAATTTCACGCAAATTCGAAAACATGCAATAAACAAACACGTGCCTTTAGCAGAATTAGTGTTCGGGCGAGTTCACTTCGTATAATCACTTTCTTTGTTTCAAGTTGAGAGTTACGGCAGCTTAACTCATCCCTAGATCTTGAAAAGCATCAAAGCAGTACAATTTTCATCCAGTGATAAGTTACTATCAAAGTTTTTCCTGGTTGTATGCCGGCCATATTCATTAGTAGCGAGCGTGACGGGAGCGTGACAAGCTTTGGTTGGATTTAATTGGTCAGCATAAGGCACACAAGGTATGTCACAAATCCGTGCCCCTGGTACGTCCGAGGGAGAAGGCAAGGGCTTTTAAATAACAGTTTATCAGAGAAAATTATTTTTCGAACCGAAATCATTGGTTGTTTCTTACAGAGACAGCCACTTAAGATCCGGTTACCGCTGTTATTTTTTAATGTGTTCACTTACAGAGTAGTCATATCAGTATTGTTGTCAAATACGCCTGGAGGTAATTCTCGCAACATATTGCTTTCCAGCCACCTGCGAAGAGTTATCACAGCCGTGAGATGACATCTTTAACAGTTGTAGTACGAAGGCGAGTGCAATATCGCCCGATACTTAGCCGACGAGGCCGTAGGCCGATTTGGCTAAAATCAGGCGATAGTGCGTAAGCTTGAGCACTGTTCCACAGGTGATTACTATAAGGCATTTTCCGAACATTGTTCTCCTTAATTCACTCCGTGTCGAGCGATAGAAACGTTGAACCAGCTTTCATTCAGCTTCGCCAAAATACGCCTCGACACAACGCGAAAATTTGGCGCCTTTTTTGTCCAATCATGTGATCTGTCAATATTTTTTCTCTTTTATTTTCTTTTTTTCTTTCTTTTCCCTTTTTTATCTCATATAGTGGAACCTCGATTTAACGAACCTCTATATAACGAAGTCCTCGATATAACGAACGATATTGTTCTCCCCGCCAAAATTACAAGTAAAATCTATGGAACAGAACCTCGACGTAACGAACCTCGATATAACCGGCGAAATCCTTTTTATAACGAACACAATCCGGCAGCCCAAACGTAAAATCTACCCCGATATAACGAATAAATGTCAACGCGCGACAAAAGATGCATGCGGAACAGACCAACAGTGTATGCTATAGGGAAACTGTATAATCTGTACAGATTTCTAGTGCCGTAGTTATATGTACAGTGTACTGTAGCTTCATACAGGCATTAAAGTGCAATTGTTATTTGTTCAGATCCGGAAATACGTAACACCGTGACAAAACAATTATTAACTATACCTCGATATAACGAACATTTTTCTTGTTTTTCCGCAAATTCGTTACAACGAGGTTTTCGATATAACGAACCCTCGATATAACGAACCAATCTCCCCAGTCCCTTGGCACTTCGTTAAATCGAGGTTCCACTGTAGTTCACGCAATTTT